>JBBPBX010038981.1:0-30119 GCA_038048925.1 Garcialebias charrua
GTGGTCTGGTAGGCTGAAACTGGGCGCAAATCAAGCACCCGTCAATGTAGTCCTTGACATCCTTTTTCATACCAGGCCAGTAGGCAATTTGTTTCAATGCCGTCAGCGTGGCTTTCTCTCCTTTGTGTCCTGCGGACGGGAGATCATGGGCATGAACTAACATCACCCCCCTGTGGCCATGGGGAACCACGAACACTGGTGAGGATGCTGGTCCATGGGCAAAAGTTAGGATGCCTTTGATCAGTTTCAGCTGCGAGCGCAGATGATAGAGCACCCTGAGGTCAGGATCAGAATCCAGCTCGTCTTTGGACAGAGTATTATTGTCAGGGTCAGCCAGATACAGCAACATGGACTTGATAGCAGGGTCCAACTTCTGCAGCCGGACGATGTCTGTGTCAGTCAGTGCAGGTCGTACCGAGACTGCGTTGTCGGCAGGTTTGGCTGCGGCCTGCGCACGTGTGACCGCCATAACCTCGACAGGAGGATGTATTGGCAAAGTCTTGACCAACCAGGAGGGGTCAAAGGACCACAGCTGACCTTTGTCGGCTCCTTCTTTGGCCAGAGAATCCGCAATGTCATTATAGTACTTGTCATCGCCCGGGACTCTTGAATGTCCTGGAACTTTTTTCCAGTACACCTGCATGTCGTGTAACGTCACCAAGTGATCACACGCCATGAAGAGCTCTTTGTGTTTGACCGCCTTCCTGTCGCTTGTGAGAAAACCGTTACGTTTCCACACAGCGAGATGACAGGCGAAGCTCAACCGAGCATAGTTCGAGTCAGTACAGATGACTAGTGTCTTGATGGAATGTTCCACAGCCAACTGGAGAGCTATTAGGACGCCCGCAATCTCAGCGTACTGAGAAGTCTGAGAGCCTAAGCTGTAACTGAAAGTGCTTGGCTGAAGGTCACGGAGGAGCACCCCTCCAACACCTGCCCTGCAGATGTTGTCGTTGCGGAATGCAGATCCATCCACGTACAATGTCGTCATACCCTTACAGATATTATCATCAAAGAAGTGGTGATTTGGATCCTCCGTCACCAAGGGCCTTTCCCTAGCAGGCGGCTGGGTGGCAGGCACATCGTTTGTGCATTCCTGGCAGATAGCCAAGTCAGTGCCCAAATGTGACTTCTTATTTTGACCATAGCGGATGTCTAGGTCAAAACTCTGAAGCGCCATGAGCCACGTCGCAACACGTGAGTTGGTAACCACGCCATCTCTGATGCGTTGGCTGTTCAGGAAAGTCACCGGCTGGTGGTGTGTTTCAACAATGATCTTCTGTCCCCCAATGTAGCTGGAGAAATGTCTTACTGCCCACACCGTGGTCAGTAAAGCTTTCTCACAGTCCGAGAATTTCAACTCGGGGCCTGCCATAGTCTTGCTGGCGTAGGCCACTACACGCTTGTCCCTGTCGTGTATTTGGTACAGACCTGCACTCATGCAATGAGCTGAAAAGCCCACTTCCAAGTGAAACTCCTTGTTATAGTCTGGATAGACCAGACATGGGGCTGACCTGATCCTGTCTATAAGAGCGTCCATCGCCTGCTGCTGTTTGTCAGTCCAGACAAACGGAACGTCTTTCTTCAGGAGAATAGTCAGCGGCTTAGCCAGGTCTGCATAGTTCTCTATGAATTGGTTCGAGTAATTACACACGCCAAGAAAACTTTGCAGTTCTTTGAGATTGGTTGGGACCTTGAGATTGTCAAGGCCTTGGGTACGAGTCAGTTGTGGTTGTACGCCGTCCGGACCTACAAGCAGGCCAACGTAGTCCACTTTGGATCTGCACCACTGGCATTTTGACAATGAAATCTTAGCACCAGCAGTTGTCAGTTGACCCAGAACGTGGTCGATCTCAGCCAAATGTGAACCCAGTGTCGGCTGCCTCAAAAGGACATCGTCCACGTAAATCAATGTCCCACGCTTGTGGGCGTCTGGACATGCTTTGTTCAAAAAGATGTTGAACTCTGCAGGCGAGTTAGCGTAGCCAAATGGACACCTGTTAAAGGTGTATTGACGACCACCAAAAGTGAAAGCAAGTTTGTACTGGTCCTCGTCACGCACGGGGATGGTCCAAAAACCAGAGGCGATGTCGAGGGTGGAAAAGTACTTACCATTGGTGACCTTGGGCAGTTCCTGTTGGAGCTGGGTCATGGGCCACCTGGATAGGGGAACTTGTTTGTTCAGCTTTCTGTAGTCAATGGTGAGTCTCCATTTACCATTTGGTTTTAACACCGGCCATATAGGCGCAGAGTAAGTGCTGTTACAGTATCTGATGATACCTTTTCCCAACAAGTCATCAATGATATCTCTGATAGGTTCATGAGCTGCCAGAGGAATCTTGTATTGTCTGACGAACGCAGGTGGAACGTCAAGTGGGGTTGGGATGCTTACCTTGTGGATCGTGGTCAATCCACAATCCATAGAGTCAGTCGAGAATGATTTCTCGTATTTTAAGAGAACTTTGCGAAGCTTGTCCCTTTCGTCATCAGTTTTCAGGGCGTCAGCCTGAGCTATCACCTGTTCAATCTGTGAAGCAACCGAGGTGGGCTCTTGTTCACCGGGAAGCTCCATTGAGACCCTTTCAGTGTCGTAAAACCCGTCTACAGGTAGGGCACTATAAGTTTGAAGGCCAAGACTTTTTCCACCGTTGAAACCGAACCTAATGACTGGGTCATGGCCGGACTCACTCGGGGAGAAGAGGGTTATGGCCTTTGTTGGTTTCGTGAACAAGACTCGCCCCGCGTGATGACGTGGAAACAAGTTTTCTGGGAGGCCTCCCAGAAATGGAACGCTAAGTTCAAAATCATGGAAATCAGTAGAGATCAACCATCCTATCCGCATGTTTCGTGGGATCAGTACCTCGTCTGTGCCTGTGTTACACACGGCAACAGACGCGGACCTACCGTCAAGGTCCACTTTGCATGTGCCCACCACGGACAGCCCTAAGTCGAGGAACGTAGGAGATGGTTGAAAACAAGCCTGCTGTCGGCTAATTACCTGACCTTTCACGATGTGAATTGTCACCATGTGGTTGTCAGTCCGAGGTGAAACTGTGGTGTCATGACTGCTAGCAACCTGGCAGACCTCTGGTATTGTTTGTCCAGCCTTAAGATTTTCTGTAGTTAACACAGGAGAATCCTTCCTGGCTGTGTCCAACGACCACAGCACCTCATTGTTGACGTCTACCGAGACACCCAATCTTACCAAAACGTCAGAGCCCAAATAGGTTGCGTGCGGTAAGTTAGTGATCACTAAGAACGGGTGGACCAGTCTGCGTTGGTTCCAGGACAGTGACAAGCAAACGACTACTCTCGCGGTCATTTCCTCACAACTGTCGGGATCTAAAGAAAAACGGAAAGACTTCCTGAGCCGTATAAGACCCTCATGTTTATGAAACAAGGTTTCATAGAAAGCTCGGCTGATCGCAGACCTCTCCGACCAGGGGGACAACACAGCATCATCGGTATGGGATCCCTGGATCTCTACACCGTTCACTACCTGGGGCAGGTAATGTCCCGTGAGTGCCGAATGTATCAGCTCGCATAGGCGGTCCACCTGTGGTGTCTTTATCGTCTCACCTGCTGTCGAAGGTCCACATACCGGGCATGCGCCCTCGGATGGGCGTCCCCTCATGCCTTCCGCGGTACCCGCGGTTACACAGTCTGTATCACTCAGCGGAGGCAAAACAATCGGCAGTGGACTGCTCACCGTAGCCCACACCGTCCGCTTACCATAATTAACAACCGCTTCAAAGCGATTGATAAAATCCTGGCCGACCAGAAATGGGATGGAGTTCACTGTAGACACATGTACCGGATGGTAAATTGTCGTCTCGCCAATCTGCATGTGAACCATGGCAATAGCCGTCATGGTTGTTCCCACTTCCGAGAGTCCCCGCAGCTCTATAGCACACTCCGTCAGGGGTATTTCTCTGTCAACACTCTTAGCGGCTGTTTTCAGTTCCTCGAACAGTGTGGGTGACATAATGGATATGTCGGCACCACCGTCCAGGAGGGCGTCCTGGGTGAGGACCCCTTCTAACGTGATTGACAGGTAAGCCTTCATAGCGGGCCCCTTTCTGTAAAGGTCGCACAGGAACCACATATCGCACCCAGGTTCATCCCGACGTTTCGTACGTCTACCACTGTCAGTGTCATGGTGAACCACTTGAACCGGCAGTGCAGTCACCGGCGTGTCAGTGAGACCAGTTTGTGACGAGTCACCGGCACTGGTCAGCGAGGTATCCCCCCTTATCTCTGACAAGGGGCTCTCTGGCTCTGTAACAGTGATGTCAGGGCCACGGTCAATGTCATGTTGACTGACATGTGCTGGACTGTCAATGGTCTGACTGTCCACGCCCTGACTGACAGTATCATGCTGACCAATGTCTTGTTGACTGCCAGTAAAAGTGTCACCATTTCCGTCTGCGTGCACCGAGTCACCATCAACGACAGCACCGTACAACGCATCAGGCTTCTTATCTTTGTTAGCAGCCTGCAAATTTCCTAACAACCGACGTATGACCTCGGTCTCTTCCGAACTCAGAGGTTTAGGATCAATTTTCTGGGGCTTGCGTTGCCCGTCGCCCGACTCGGGTACACTTTTCCGAGGTGTAGGCGGAGCAGCACCCTTGCGTGAGGGTCCCCTCTGGGAGCCCTTGTTACGCGAGTCAACCTGCTGACCGTACTTCCCAACATTAGGACGTGCACCCCCCTTTTTATATCGCTGCCCACCCTCCTGACCAGACCTGAACCACCTTGGCTCATCAGTGGGGCGAACATCATCATTCCGAGGTGCCCGTAAGGCATCCCGCCTCGTCTCCCTGACATCAGAAGAAGGAGCAGATGCCCGCGCCCCTTCTAGCTCCAGTGGACGGAACAAGCCCCCCTCACTGTGAAATGCCTCAAAAACACGTACGGTATACTCCATCACTTCCGTGATGGTGTTCCTGTCGCCGTTGGCCATGATTTCAACCGACGAACCTATCTCAGGATGCAAGTTTTCGATGAAAAGACACTTAAAATGTCTCTCCTCTTCCATCCCAGGTTCGTTCCGATTACCAAAGTAAGCTTGGAAGAACCTTTTGTAAAAGACCTGTGGATGTTCGTTGCGACCTTGCTTGATCTTCATTGCGGCTTGGAAACCATCGATTCCCGCGCGAGGAGTGAATTTGGTGATAATAACATCACACAGACGCTTATAGTCGTTCCTTATGTCCTCCGGTTGACGTTCAATAAGATAATGCACCTCCCTGCTAGAGGTGAGATTGATCAGAGTGATCCTATCGGCAACCGTGACATTGGAGAAGCGATCTAGCTTCAACTCCAGGTTCTTCAGGTAGGCTTTGGTTTCGGTAGAACCCAAGTCCCCTGGTTCAAAGCGCTGAATGTATTTAGACAGCTTATGGAGTTGGTCAACTGACAGAGGCATCCGGTAATTCTTATCAAACACACCCGGGGCCCCAAATGGCATACCAGGCCAAGGGTAACCAGGAACCATCCACGGATACCCACCTCCGAATGGGGGTGGGTACTGAGGTGCGGACGGGTGTGAGGGAGGTGGAGGCCCAGGGGGGAGTGAGGGCAGACCAACAGGTGTGGGCGCGGCTGGTGGTGGTGGAGGCAGAGGGTCTTGAGGCACAGGAGGGAATGAGGGCGGATCAACGGGTGTGGGACCAACAGGTGTGGGAGAGGATGGTGGTGGTGGAAGCGGAGGTAGTGGAGGGGCGGAAGGCACATTGCCCAGTTTTGACATGAGCTCCACACACGCCCTCCTCTCCTTACTGAGTTTATCGGTAGTAGAGGCCAATTCAGACTTACAATCTGCTAATTGGGCACTCAGGCCATCATTTTGAACTTGTAGACCCGACAAACGTTGTTCGAACACAACCATCTCTTGTTCACATCTTGTCAACTTCTGTTGAACTAGAGCCACACTCGCCTGTGACGCCTGCCAATACAGATTATAATTATCCCTCTCTGACTCGCACGTCTCCAACCTCCCCGCCACATCATCTTTTTCAGCTGTTAACACATTGCATTGTTGCTGCAATGCATCATTGTCTGCCAGAGCTTTGTTATAAGCATCCTCCCTAGCACGAATGCTGTCCTTGTGTGAGTCTGTGAGTGACTGCAGCTGCAGTTTTAAAGACCCAACCTCCTGCACCGCAGCAGCCTGAATCTTATCACACCTGTCTGCAGCAGCCCGGCACGCCACAACTGCCTCAGACTGCACCTCTGAGAGCTCCTTCGAGAGCACCTCTCTTCTGACGACCTCAAAATCTAATTTGTCCTTCAGCAAAAGCGCAAACTTCGCCAGTCGTTCAGTGCCTTTTTGCTTTGTTTTATCTGACGCCGCACCATCAGCCAAAACTTTTAAAGCACCCTCCACCTCTGCCTCAGACAGATCTTTCAACTCCGCACCATAGGAGGTGATCGGAGCAGTGAGAAGCTCTAACGCTCTGTCCACACAATCCATGGAAACCGTACGTTCACGACGCACAGTGTCGAAATCAGCTGTTGAGGTATCAGGAGCCTCATCTGCAGAGGTCGCCATCTTATCTGGAAATTCGTGAAACACAAATTTAAATGAAGCCACCGTATAGAGCAAGGCCTACCAGCTTGTTATTCCAAATAAACCCGTATCCAAAACAAATAGGAGGGCCAGTGTGCAGTTGCCCAGTAACATCCAAGATGGGAAATGAAATAAAAATCAGTGATGTCTAGTAATTTGTCGACCTGTGACAAGGTCAAACAAAAACGGCTGTCGTTGTGAGATTTTTGTGAAAATCAAAACAAAAGAAGCCTCATGTGTGATATTTTAAACTTGCAGTTTAAAATAAAAATAAAAAACAGACAGTTTGTTTTGCACAGAATCAAATGATAAAAGTGTCAAATTTTATCTAAACAACAGACATGTCTGTATTAAATCTGTGTAACTGTTCTGCCATCAACATTTGATTATATGTGAAAATCAAATTAAAGTGTGCTGTGAGTACAATATTCTCAAAATGTTTCCCGTTTAAAACAGGAACAGTTACCATGTACACATTACAGGAAGACTGCGTCTTCTAATGTAACCAGCAGGGGTCACAGCGCTGGAAGTGAGTTTATCACAGCGACTGTAATTTCTCTATTTGACCGCTATAGAGGCGCTGTTATCACCAGCGAGCGAAGCTGCAGTTTTTTAGCCCACACAGACATCCAATACGGATGAAAAGCATTAATCAGACAGATCTAAAGCGTAACGTGATAAGCTCTAGAACCTAGGCTCACAAAAACGAAAGCATGTGAGCAAAATCGGTTGAACTGTGAAACCTTATAAACTGCGTTTAAAAGAAATAAGGTCGGTCCTCATAAAACCGGCAAAATCGGTGTCACGTGACCTGGTCACATGGCGATCGGCAGTCTTCAGAGCAACCGGCTCAATCCACCCATTAAAACCTCAAAAACACCGCGTTTAAACAGTCTTTTTAATGACAGTAATGGACAAACAAGCACGGAAACTCGTCTGGGACAAGTAGCTGAAGTGAAAATTGACGAGGAGCGGGGCTTCACCCACTGCGCATGCGTCAACACATACAGCGTAATCGACCAATCACAGCGAAGACAGAACTGTAGTTCTAAAACCCAAGTGTTCATGGGAAACTGTGTCTTCCAAACCTAACGCCACCCACTAGTGACGTGCCGTTCGAGCGGTGTGTTCACGGACCTGCGGTCGGTCGAACAAAAGCGTGGAACGGTCTTTTCAACGTTCTAAAACAGTCATAAATATCGCAAAACACCGCGGTTAAGCCAGTCTTCGACGATATCACGCGCATAGAACTCAAACAACACAAATAAACTGTCAGAAATGTGTACAAAAATGAATCTGACAATCAGAGTCTACAGAAACCAACTTTCTTGAACGCGACACACAATGGACCAATCACAGCGTTTTAAGCAGCCATCTTGTCCCGGTACCGTTTAGCATTTCGACCCAAGGTACTGGACTCTCTTCCACAAAATAAACGTATTTTTACACCGCAGAAAATACTGTCAATGAGCTGAAACACAACCAAGCTAACCCTCACGCCCCCAGGGGAGGCAGCACGCTAACTGTGTACAACAACGGACTTTACGTCAAACGGAACCGGAATACATCCGGTCCCAGCGGAGTGGGTTTTCCCGAACCTCGGCAAACAACACGTTGTAACAGATTAGGTAAAACGGAGCAGCAAATGTGTGAAACAGACCTTCAACAATAAATCGCAGATGTAATAGAATGAAACAGGATCGTGACTCGGCGGTCACAACAATGAAAGATGCATGCAGCCTCGTGACACGTAATGAAACGTCTCACAAACACAGACAAAACATTTATCACGCACCCGCTCCAAGCATACGTTCAAATGTGAATGAAAAAATAATTCTAACGGGAAAATAATCCAGACAATGCCTGACCTTGGCAACTCCCGGACACTCACCAGCCAAAACTATTCTTACAAGCCCAAAACCAGGATGTAAACTAATGCCAACAAACACCGTTAACAAAAATAAGCTACACCAAACAACTTAATAAACGTTCCAGGAACTCGGACGAGCCACCAATAAATGTAACAATATAGGAGTTATTAGTCAGTTTACTGACTTACCTATAGTTTAGACGTGCAGGTATGAGCAGACTTTTATCTGCACAAACTTGCCACCAAGTTCACGGGGTCTCAACTTTTTCAGAATAAATCAACAAATCTAACGATGTGATTAGCCAGAAATGTAATTTCACGCTTAGACTTCAATTTATGTTGGTCTACCAAAAAAATAGACCTTTTATTGAAACTATCACAAGAATTACATTAAACATTTGTATCGATATTAGCTCTGATTTAATAACTACGTTGACAAGAATTCAAATTAAAACAAACAGACAATTAAAACTTAACTGTTGGCACATTACTTGACAGATTAATAGCTTATGAAAAATAAGAAATAGGAGGAAGGAGTTCTGGAGCTAAGTTAAGCTAAAGTTGTTTACTTTGAACCAGACTGGGTGACACCGCTTCCCCCACACGAGCAGACTGGCTGGGCTCCCGCACGTTCAAACACACCACGGCTCTTTACCTGTTGGAGGTTCGTCTCTTGGAGACAAGAGTGGAGAAGTTTGTGGACACACACGTGGATGGGTTTGTCCAGTGGCCGTCCAGTTGGACTTCAGCGTGAGTGTGCTGATTCACGATACGAGGAACTCGCCTCCCTCGGCAGGGACCAACGGTCGAGCGCACAGGCTGACTTTCAAAATAAAACTTTAGAAAACAAATTCTTCCAGAAGTGTGACAGGATCACAGTAAGGCTTTGCTATGATCCTAGCGGAGACGTGGGTCGTTGACATATGACCGGGCCGACTCCAGCTTTCCCAGGGAAGAGAAACAGTTGCAAGTAGTTCTCCTCCAAAAACTAACTTCCAAATAGGAAGTGCCCATTATATAGGGGAGGTGGGGTCTGACCCACCTTCTTAATGGCTACAGGCTGGTTTCACAAAATAAAAGATGGAAGTTTAATTTCATAGGTAGAAAGTCTCTTGACGGACAACAGGAAAACTGTTTACATAAACAGCCAGGTGGCCTGCTTGTGAGCACAGAAAAATGTTATGGCTAACTTCATAGACAACACAAGAGAAGGGAGAGAACAGCTCTTACCCTGACTTCTGCCTTAGCGACAGAGTCTGCTTATTTTGCAGAAATAAAACCAGCAGAAGGTCATAGCTCATGAAAGTAACAGATCATCATTAATAATGACAAAAATATACTGTAGATCAATTCTGAATTAACACACATTAAAGAGAAAGTTCAATCTGATTAATTAGTGTCCATTAATTCATAATAATTGTAAAAATATATAAGTGTCCATCTGTCTCCTTGAGGGCTTCAAGAAGGTGTAACCCTTAGAGTTTCAGAGAGATGTGGAGAGGTGTACTTGAAGGTCAAGACAGAGGCCTATATCACTACACCTGTCCATTTGTGCAACCAAATGTGTCTGCAGGTGTGTGACACAGTTCAATGACGAGATGTTGCTAAAAGGAAAAGGCACCAGGAAGATTTGGACTGATGCATCTACAGTAGTTGCTGCAGTGCCCTTGAATAAGTAGTTTTTCTTATTTATAACAAATCAGCAGAGTCTTTGACAGAGTGTAGCCATGCAGTGTATGTCTGCTCTGTATCTACAGTCATGGATTCAGGTCTGTGACTGGAATGACTCATAAATAACCATGCAGACAGGTGTGAAACTCATTGGGAGGCAGGTGGTGGGAAAGGATGGGTTTAGCAGGCCCTTCTTCAAACCAGGATGAGACTTTACTGATGGCTGTATGATATTTACCGTAGTTCCTTTCAACCTTTTTCCAATGACCGTGGTCCATCATATCACCAACGTAAAAGCTGAAACATGTACAGAGCATGTGCAACTGATTGTTTTACGTCATTTCTGTTAACATTATGTCTTAATATGCAAAATATACATTAACAGACATATGCTCATAAATGTATACTAAATACTTAAATCAACATACATTTTGCCTCTTCGGAGGAGCTGCTAGTACAATTTTTTTTTTACCGTGACTCAGCATGAAACATAATGCCGTACTTGAGCAAACAAAACTACACCACACCCTAAAGAAGAAATACAAAATAAAGGCTCACGGCTCAAACAAGAAGTCAATAACTTGGGCTGATTTTATTGTTGTTGTGTGTTGTGTTTACAGTTAACTTGTGTTTTTGAGTGGAACTAGATGCATTTTTACTCTTTAAAAAAAAATCTGTCTTAACTGTAAAGCACTTTGGTCAGCTTTTGTTGTTTTTATGGGCTATATAAATAAATTGACATAGACATCTCTGCAGAAACTTCAAAATAAAATACATTCTAATCTGTTGTAATATAATTGTGGTTATTGGGGCTGACAACACGTTTTCTTAGCTGCAGCAGGAGGACCAGTACAATAAAGCCAGTCAGAAAGAGCAATAAAAACATGGCCAGTTCAAGTAATTTCAAGGTGAAGCAACAACAGAAGACTTGTTAGACTGATTCTGTATAAGAAGCACCATGATGGAGCTGAATTTTCTGTTTCTTAAAGACAGCTCAAAGTGGTGTTGACTGGTAGCACCATGACTCCCACTCCTTTGTTTCCACTTCATACATCATGGTATCAACACAGATGCGATGCATTGCTTTTCTTATTCCCCTGAAACACTGATGGATCCTGGTTATGAAAGCTCATTTCTGTTCAGATTTTATGCGTTTGTAATTAAAGGTGATCTAATGAAACTGACTGCTTTGAAATTCATTCTATTTTTATTTTATTTTTCCATAGAGTGTCCTTCTACTCTGGTCACTCATCCTTCTCCATGTACTGCATGCTGTTCCTCGCTGTAAGTACCTGTTCTACCTTCAAATTCACTTTTCACACACTTTGTTCACATCAGTGTAGGAAACATTGCACTACTTTACCCATACTTGTAATTTTTTTAAAGCAGTCGAGCAATATTTCCTTCTGATTTTACGATGGTCTCCTAAAGGTGTTGATTTTTGTTATATTTTATTTGTTTTGACTGCTTATATATACTGTGTGTATATATATATATATATATATATATATGTAGCCCAACTATACCTTTTTTAAGTAGGTAAGGGCTCTAGGTTCGTTAAACGTAGTAGCTTAAAAAATAATTCTTAATACACTCTCGTGTTTAAACTTATGTTGAGTTTCATTCACTTTAAAATAATAATTAACCAGTGCTTTCTTTTTTTTTCTCACCCAATCAGGTAGAGGCTGAATAAAATTAATAAAATCCAAATACCATTAAACAGGAAATCAAACACACACACAGTATGAAACTTGAACTTTTGAACATGTATTAAACACAACAATATATTTACAAAATGCAAGTGTTTCAGTCTTTTGTTTTACCAATTTGTTAATTAATTACTGTGGGCCCACACCTCAATGTCCACCTAAGCCGGCATTAATTAATTACTTGTCCCAACAAATAAAATAAAATAAAAAACCCCGTTGCAGGCCTGATTTGATGATGATGCGTGGTTTTGCGATACCTTACTCCAAGGAAAACCTTGACCCTTCTGGTAGTTCACCTGTCCTTCGTCTCAGTTGGCAAGATGACGTCCGCTCCTTCTCCAGTCTCTCAGTCCCAAGGATGTTGGAAAAGCAGGAAGTTTAACGCCGACACAGTCCTCCAACAAAGTCACAGAAGCTCTCAGCATAAGCTCATGCCTCCACACTAGGCTTGATTCATGAACGCTCCCATGCCGGCAACGTTAGTTGAATCCACTGTTAGCTGGGTTAGCTCAACAGTACTTAACTTCCATTCACTGTGCTAGTGAATGCTAGTGCGTTAGCAAGCTTTACTTTGTGACTTTTTACATACTGTCCAGTGAATTCCGGTTTAGAATGATCCAACAGCATCAAACAAGAGTGAGAAGTCGATATCTATTCACAGACTGTCGAGTTGAAAGTCTAAAATATCAGCAAAACACTCGTTTCTTAATAACTTCGCCAGTTTTTCTCTAACGGTTCTTTTACTCTTCCTCCTCTGCTTCTCCTCTTCCTCATTCTCTCCTCACGTCTCTCAGCCAATCACAGACCAGCTCAGCTGCTTTACTCTGAACAGCAAACAAGAGTGAGAAGTCGATATCTTCAAAGACTGTCGGGTTGAAAGTCTAAAATATCAGCAAAACACTCTTCTCTTAATAACTCCACCGCATTTTTCTTCGCGGTTCTTTTTTCTTCCTTTTCCTCTTCCTCATCCTCCCTCCTTGCGTCTCCCCTCACGTCACGTCTTCTTTTTTCTCCTGCGTCACAAACCAACTCAACCGTTTTTTTTTTTCTCCACCCACTTCCTCTTACAACCATGGGCCCTTCAAAATAAAATATGTTGAAGATTACTTTTCTATAAAACAGTATTTTTTAACTTATTACACAATGTTACTCCCAGTATTTATAAACACATCTTTCATTAACACTTCTTTCTTTAACAAATTTAACATATTTAAACAAACATGTTTAATACATATTAAATTATTACACCTTCCATGAACTTAACTCAATACAAAATACCTTTATTTTGGACTGGGTTACACCCTCCCCCCTCTAAACATCTGGTGTCCTCAACAGACTTTATGAACACCTGCATAACTCAACAAAGAGAAGGGCAATTTTAGTCAACATTTTAGTTCTGTATTTTTATGACAACACCCCTATAAACAATAGTGAGGGGTTGATCACTAGCTTTGCCAATTTCATCACACACATCACGAATGAGGGACTCGGTGGGTGAGAGAACGGGTTCCAACCCAACTAGAAGAGCATGCACATCCACTGCAGTCTTCCCTTCTGTGTGTAAAAAAAGTATTTAGTTTGGCACTAAAATCCTCATTTGGCATGTTTGCATTTGTAAGTTTCTCACTGCACTCACAAAGCACTAATATTTGATTGGATGATTCGTCTAGCATTCTTCCCCTCACACAGACACGCCCAAGGCACTTTACAGTCTACAATGTATCTTCTATTTGTGCAATTTCTGTTACCCTTTTTTTTTTCTCTTAACAATGACAATCAGAAAAATACTTTGAACATCAAGAAACTCAAACAATAAATCCCAGCGATGCCTCCATTTTATGTAGCCCAACTATACCTTTTTTAAGTAGGTAAGGGCTCTAGGTTCGTTAAACGTAGTAGCTTAAAAAATAATTCTTAATACACTCTCGTGTTTAAACTTATGTTGAGTTTCATTCACTTTAAAATAATAATTAACCAGTGCTTTCTTTTTTTTTCTCACCCAATCAGGTAGAGGCTGAATAAAATTAATAAAATCCAAATACCATTAAACAGGAAATCAAACACACACACAGTATGAAACTTGAACTTTTGAACATGTATTAAACACAACAATATATTTACAAAATGCAAGTGTTTCAGTCTTTTGTTTTACCAATTTGTTAATTAATTACTGTGGGCCCACACCTCAATGTCCACCTAAGCCGGCATTAATTAATTACTTGTCCCAACAAATAAAATAAAATAAAAAACCCCGTTGCAGGCCTGATTTGATGATGATGCGTGGTTTTGCGATACCTTACTCCAAGGAAAACCTTGACCCTTCTGGTAGTTCACCTGTCCTTCGTCTCAGTTGGCAAGATGACGTCCGCTCCTTCTCCAGTCTCTCAGTCCCAAGGATGTTGGAAAAGCAGGAAGTTTAACGCCGACACAGTCCTCCAACAAAGTCACAGAAGCTCTCAGCATAAGCTCATGCCTCCACACTAGGCTTGATTCATGAACGCTCCCATGCCGGCAACGTTAGTTGAATCCACTGTTAGCTGGGTTAGCTCAACAGTACTTAACTTCCATTCACTGTGCTAGTGAATGCTAGTGCGTTAGCAAGCTTTACTTTGTGACTTTTTACATACTGTCCAGTGAATTCCGGTTTAGAATGATCCAACAGCATCAAACAAGAGTGAGAAGTCGATATCTATTCACAGACTGTCGAGTTGAAAGTCTAAAATATCAGCAAAACACTCGTTTCTTAATAACTTCGCCAGTTTTTCTCTAACGGTTCTTTTACTCTTCCTCCTCTGCTTCTCCTCTTCCTCATTCTCTCCTCACGTCTCTCAGCCAATCACAGACCAGCTCAGCTGCTTTACTCTGAACAGCAAACAAGAGTGAGAAGTCGATATCTATTCAAAGACTGTCGGGTTGAAAGTCTAAAATATCAGCAAAACACTCTTCTCTTAATAACTCCACCGCATTTTTCTTCGCGGTTCTTTTTTCTTCCTTTTCCTCTTCCTCATCCTCCCTCCTTGCGTCTCCCCTCACGTCTTCTTTTTTCTCTGCGTCACAAACCAACTCAACCGTTTTTTCTCCACCCACTTCCTCTTACAACCATGGGCCCTTCAAAATAAAATATGTTGAAGATTACTTTTCTATAAAACAGTATTTTTTAACTTATTACACAATGTTACTCCCAGTATTTATAAACACATCTTTCATTAACACTTCTTTCTTTAACAAATTTAACATATTTAAACAAACATGTTTAATACATATTAAATTATTACACCTTCCATGAACTTAACTCAATACAAAATACCTTTATTTTGGACTGGGTTACACCTATATATATATATATATATATATATACACACAATGTTTTTAGAACAGACGGGAGACCGAAGATAAGTTATGTCTAGAACTTTTCCTTCGTTCCAAAAACACTTCAAACAAATACGAACGGATTGTTCAGTCAACTTTAGACAGTTATTCTGCATAGAGCAGACAGTTTAAAGCAAGATCATTCTGAGGTGTTCTCTTAACTTTGGCATATTTAAAATATACCAGCTTAGTAAATCATCATTAAATGACAAAAATATACTGTTGATCAATTTTGAATTAACACACATTAAAAGAAAGTTATTTCTGATTGATTGGTAAGGTCTAATCAGGGGTTCTGGAGAGGAGGGTCCGTCGGATAGTCGAACCTCGGATTCAGGAGGAGCAGTGTGGTTTTCATCCTGGTCGTGGAACACTAGACCAGCTCTACACCCTCAACAGGGTCCTGGAGGGTGCGTGGGAGTTTGCCCAACCAGTTTACATGTGCTTTGTAGACTTGGAAAAGGCATTCGACCGCGTCCCTCGGGGGGTTCTGTGGCGGGTACTCCGGGAGTATGGGGTACCAGGCCCATTGATATGGGCTGTTAGGTCCCTGTACGACCGGTGTCAGAGCTTGGTCCGCATTGCCGGCAGTAAGTCAGGCTCGTTTCCGGTGAGAGTTGGACTCCGCCAAGGTTGCCCTTTGTCACCGATTCTGTTTATAACTTTTATGGACAGAATTTCTAGGCGCAGCCAAGGTGTTGAGAGGATCCGTTTTGGTGGCCTTAGAATCGCTTCTCTGTTTTTTGCAGATGATGTGGTCCTATTGGCTTCATCAGCTCGTGATCTACAGCTTTCGCTGGAGCGGTTTGCAGCTGAATGTGATGCGGCCGGGATGAGGATCAGTTCCTCCAAATCCGAGGCCATGGTCTTGAGCCGGAAAAGGGTAGCGTGCCCTCTCCGGGTCGGGGAGGAGGTCCTTACCCAAGTGGAGGAGTTTAAGTATCTCGGGATCTTGTTCACGAATGAGGGAAAACTGGAGCGTGAGATCGATAGGCGGATAGGTGCAGCGTCCGCAGTGAAGCGGGCGCTGTACCGGTCTGTCGTGGTGAAGAGAGAGCTGAGTCAAAAGGCAAAGCTCTCAATTTACCGATCGATCTACGTTCCCACCCTCATCTATGGTCATGAGCTTTGGGTTATGACCGAAAGAACAAGATCTCGGATACAAGCGGCTGAAATGAGTTTTCTCCGCAGGGTGGCTGGACTCTCCCTTAGAGATAGGGTGAGAAGCTCAGTCATCCGGGAGGGACTCGGAGTAGAGCCGCTGCTTCTCCACATCGAGAGGAACCAGTTGAGGTGGCTCGGGCATCTGGTTAGGATGCCTCCTGGACGCCTCCCTGGTGAGGTGTTCCGGGCATGTCCCACCGGGAGGAGACCCAGAGGAAGACCCAGGACACGCTGGAGGGACTATGTTTCTCGGCTGGCCTGGGAACGCCTTGGGATTCCCCCAGAGGAGCTGCTCCAAGTGGCTGGGGAGAGGGAAGTCTGGGCCTCCCTACTTAGGCTGCTACCCCCGCGACCCGACCCCGGATAAGCGGAAGAAAATGGATGGATGGATGGTGTCTCTTAATCCAAAATAAATGTAACAAAAATAGTGTCCACTTGTCTCCTTGAGAGCCCAAGAAAAGTAACACTCAGAGTTTCAGAGAGACAGTCCGTGTCCTGACCTTGGGGAGGCACCTCGATTGGCAGTGGACTGCTCACTGTGGCCCACATTGTCAGATTGCCATAATTTATAATCGCGTCGAAACGGTTTATAAAATCTTGGCCAACCAAAAATGGAGTCTGGAGTGAGTCAAGTTCAGACACAAATACCGGGTGGTATAGTGACATCTTGCCAATCTGCATGTGAACCATAGCTGTTAGGGTTGTTCTCGTCTTTGCGAGGCCCTGTCGCTTACTAAAAGTGTATTTCACAAAGGGTATTTGCCTGTTAACACCATTAGCGGCGGTCCTTAGCTCCTCAAACAGTTCGGCTGACATGATAGACACGTCTGAACTGCAAACCAGGAGCGCTTCTCACGCGAGGACCCCTTCCAGTGTGATAGGCAGGTAAGCTTTCTTAGCCACCCCCCTTTTGATAAAGTTACACAGAAACCGTCTGGGTTTTTTCACACGTTTCTGTGCACGTGTACCTCCGTCTGTGCAAACTTTGTTGCCGTCAGCATCATGATGGCTGTCTGCCTCATGACCTCCGGGACGGTGAACATCAGCAATTTGTTTGCTGTCAGCATCCTTGTCAGTGTTGACGTTGTTGTTGTCAACTGTGTGCACTGAGTTGTTGCAAAAGGCAGTGCTGCGCGTCGCTTCACCAGGTTGAACGATGTTGTTTGTGTTATTATCAAGGATAATGCCACACATTGTGTCAGCTCGGTCATCTGCTGTAACATTCAAATCACTTAACAAACTACTTACATCCTCGGTCTCTTCCGAGCGCGGAGGCGTCGTTTCCTTAATCTGGAGCTTGTGTGACTCTTTACATGTCTCGAGCTGTGCAGCTCGAGGTGCAGGGGCAGGAGGGCCACTTCTCGGGGGTACCTGTTGGGACCGACCATTGTTCCATGGGTCATGGCGCCCAGACATAAACTTCTCTCGAAGTTCACCCACTGTGAGACCTAGGTCAAAACCTTTTTGGTTCGATCTGAACCATCTTGGTTCACCTAGAGAGCGAACACCTACCTTTTGTGGTTCTTTGCACATCTCAGATTTGTCCATCTGAAGTGCCCGAGGAATAGAACTCCCTTTGAACCGAAATGAGTCAATTTTCCAGCTGGCATCAACATACTGTAGTTTGTTATTATGAAAATCCTGTGTTCTCTCGCACACTGTAGGAGAGGAAACCACTTCTATTTTCTGCGAGTGGGATTTGACCTTTTGACCTGGGCACACCACTTAGGGTGTTTTGTGTTGTTTGAGCATATCAAAAACTTCCACAGCGTATTGTTTAATTTCTGCCATGGTACTCTCTTTGAAATTAACCTTGAAGCGAACACATTTGTCGTGAAAAGGCAAGAGATTTGCAGCGAAAAGACGTTTAAACTGTTCATCTTCCTCTAATCCAGGGACAGTTATGTCACCGGAATAAGCAGAGAGGAGCCTGTCGAAAAACAACAGGGGATGTTCTCCTGATTGCTGAAGGACATTCCTTGCAGCAAAGTAATTCCCACGCGTTGAAGCAGGTGGTCCCACTGTGTGCGGAACACGGGTAGCACTTACACGGCCAGAACGAAACCATTTAGGTTCAATCAGAGCGAAGGCCCCCTCAGTTGAAGCACCTGTTAGACCGTCCATTTTTGTATTGATTTTCTGTGAAAAATCAAGTAAAATGGTTCTTATTTTACAGTGTGCTGTCTCACCATGTGATGCTTGCGGCAGTCAACATGGTGTCCAAGACGTGAAATCAAATAAGAATCAGTGATTTTTATTAATTTGTCGACCTGTGAGAAGATCAAACAAAGTCGGCTATCTTTGTGTGATTTTTGTGAAAACCAAGACAAAAGATGCCTCAAGTGTGTTATTTTAAACTTGCAGTTTAAAATAAAGTAGACAGCCTTGTTGCACAGAATTTATGATAAAAGTGTCAAGTTTTATCCAAAAGCAGACAAGTCTGTATTAATTCTGTGTAACTGTACTGTTATCAACATTTGATTATATGTGAAAATCAAATGAAAGGATGCCGTGTGTCTGTTACGTCAACTGTACTCTATTCAAAATAGAAAAGTTGACCTGCAGACAGAATCACATCAAAACTGTAGTCTGTAATGCAACCAGCAAGTGGGGGTACAGCGCTGGATATGAGTTCATCACAGCGACTGCAATTCTCTTTCTGACCGCTATAGAGGCGCTGTTGTCGCCCGTGAGCGCAGCCGCAGCTTTCTAGCGACCACAGACGTCCACAAACGGATCAAAAGCATCAATCAGAAAGATCCAAAGTCTTTACGTGACAAAACTCTAGAACCCCGGTCTTATAATAGACTATTCGATGTGAGTAACATCGTTTTGGACTGTGAAACTTTAAACTTTGTTTAAAAGAAACGGTTGGTCCCTTGAAACAGTTGCAGCTTCCGGTGTCACGTGACCTGGTCACATGGCATCCGGTAGTCTTACACCAACTGACTCATACACCCATTAAAATCTCAAAAACACTGCGATGAAACAGTCTTTCAAAGATAGTAACGGACAAGCAAGCATGAAGCAACTTGTCAGGGCTGGTTTACTGAAGTGAAAGCTGACGAGGAGTGGGCCGTCCCACCCTGCACGCGTCAACACTTACAGCGAAACCGACCAATCACAGCGAAGACAGAATATGTAGTTCTAAACCCAAGTGTTCATGGGTAATGGAGTCTTCTAAACCTTACGTCTCTGTACGTCACTCACGTGTGACGTGCCGTTCGAGCGTTACGTTCACGGACCTCGCGGTCGGTCGAACTTTAGCGTTGAACGGACTTTTCAACGTCCTAAAACACTTATAAATATCGCTAAACACCGCAGTTAAGCCAGTCTTCGACGATATCACGTGCATAGAAATGAACAACACAGATAAACTGTCAGAAATGTGTGCAAAAATGAATATCTGACAACCAGCAGTCTACAGAACCAACTTTCTTGAACACGACACACAATGGACCAATCACAACGCTTCTGCAGCCGAAGCCTCGGTACCGCTAACGTTAGCTCTACCCAAAGTTCTGGACACTTTTTCACAAAATAAACGTATTTTACACCACAGAAAATTCTATTAACGAGCCCAATCACATTCAGGCTAGCCCCCATGCCTTCCAAAAAAGGCAGCACGCTAACTGTTGACAACAACGGACTTTACGTCAATCGGAACCGGATCCCGTCCGGTCCAAGTTGAGTGGGATCACCCGAACCTCAACAAACACGTTGTAACAGAATACTGTAGGTACAATGGAGCAGCAAATGTGTGAAACAGTCTTTCAACAGTAATTCGCAGATGTAATAAAATGAAGCAGAGTTGTGACACGGAGGTCACAAAATGAAAAATGCATGCAGCTTTAGTTTGCGACACGGTATGAAACGTCTCACAAACACAGACACACAAACATCACCCGCAGCTTCAAAACATACGTTTAAAAGTGAAAGAAAGATTATTCTAATGTGAAATGAGCCAGACAATGCAGCGATTAGCAACCTCTGTGACACACACCAGCCAGAACCATCTTATAAGTCCCAAAACAAGGATAAATAACTATGCCAACAAATACCGTTACAATAGGCTACACAAAAACAATTCAATAACCGTTCTAGGGACGCGGACGAGCCACCAAAATGTAATAATATTGGCAGTAAGGTATTTAAACACTTACCTATATTTTAGATGAAGGGTTTGAGCAGATTTTATCTACACACATCCATCATCAATATTCGCGAGTTCACCCTTTTTCCGGTATTAAATTGCTTTAAAGTGATTAGACAAAATGTAATTCCACGAGAGACTTCAACTTATGTTGGTCCACCAGAAAATAGACCTTTTATTGAAATAATCATAAAAGTACATTAAACATTTGTATCGATATTAGCTCTGATTTACTAACTACCTTGCCAAGAATTCAAATTAAAAACAAACAGACAGTTAGGATCTAACTTACTGTTGACACATTTACTTGAAGTTTACTGGCTTAGGGAAAAAGAAGAAATAGGAGGAAGAAAAATAGGATGAATGAAAGCTAAGTTTAACGGAAGTTAATTATTTTTAAAAGACAGGGTGACACTTTCCAGAACAGATCCAGCTAGACTTCTCACCCGTGCAGCATACAATCAACGCCTCGTTACCTGGTGAAGATACTTCTCTGGAGATAAGAGCAACGAAGTTTTGTGGATACCAACGGACTGTGTTGTCCAGTTTGACGTCCAGTTGACTTCCGCGCGTGTATTGCTGACAGACGAGCAGAAGTGCGCTTTTTCCGGCAGGAACAGAGCCAGCTCCTGACTGACTTTCAAAATAAAACTTCAGAAAACAAATTCTTTCAGAAATGAGTGTTTTGAGGCACAGCAATGCTTTACTGTGACTCTGGCTGAGGACGTAGGTCTAATTGACATATGACCACAACGTTTCCAGCTTTTCCAGAGGAGAAAAACCCGAGTTGAGAAAGATCTCCCCTTCGACACTAAAGAAGTTCAGGAAGTGTCCCTTTATATGGGAGGTGGGGTCTCCCCACCTCCTCAATGACTACTGGCTGGTTTAACAAAATAAGAGATGGAATTTTGATTCCCATAGGCAGAAAGTCTCTGACGGACAACAGGAAAACTGTTTACATAAGCGGCCAGATGGACTGGCCTGTGAGATGGAGAGTTATGTCTAGCTCGAAGACAAAACAGAGAAGGAAGTGAACAGATTTACCATGACTCGTGTCCCAGATTCAGAGCACACTTGTAATGAAGAATAAACCAGCAGAAGGTCAAACTCATGCAAGTAACAGATCATCATTAAATGACAAAAGTATACTGTAGATCAATTCTGAATTAACACACATTAAAAAGAAAGTTCAATTTGATTAATTGGTGTCCATTAATTCAAAATAATTGAAACAAAAATAGTGTCCACTTGTCTCCTTGTGAGCCCAAGAAAAGTAACACTCAGAGTTTCAGAGAGATGTGAAAAGGCCCACATCCAGTAATTGACATGAGAGTGCTGTCCCACTACATATATATATATACAGTATATATATATATATATATAGTCTTAAAACTGGTCAAAGTAAAAAAATATATTAATAAAGGAAACTTTCACAATATCTAAAAAAAAAAAAACAATGATCAAACCCATTAAAAAAGAGGAATGACTCAAGACTTTTGCACAGTACTAGTAGTGCATCATCTGTCCTACAAATATAGATTTGTGCATCATCTGTTCTACAAATATAGATTTAAATGGACTAATTTGTGTAAAAAGTGTGACTGTAGACTTTCTTTTGTTTGTTTAAATCTTCCTTGTGCTTATATTTCCTCTTTGTGCAGCTGTACCTTCAAGCCAGAATGAAGTCAAAGTGGACCAGACTCCTGCGTCCCACCATCCAGTTCTTCCTTATTGCCACTGCGGTGTATGTGGGTCTCACCCGGGTGTCAGACTACAAACATCACTGGAGTGATGTGCTTGCAGGCCTCCTGCAGGGTGGTTTAGTGGCTGTTTTCACTGTGAGTTCCACATCGTGACAATAATGCTGCTGTAAACCATCACACTGCCTGTTGTTATAGAAAACATGCAGTGTTGTTGCAATAGTTTATGCAAAAGTCTTGTAGTGTCCAGATCTTGCTCTGCTGCTCCCATTAGTCTGGATCAGGGAATATGTGGACCTATCAGATCTTTTTCCGTTGCTACACACTAATCCCACACTTCCTATCAAACTGAAGTTATTTTTCATCCAGTTATCCTCACTAATATGTACTTTTCTTGAAAATTACACACTTATTTGGCACTATGACCTAAAGCAATTGTTCACATTTTTAGGCATGGGGTTCTATGGAACGCTATGAACAGTTAACATCGTACCTGCTGCAGATGACTCTTTGGACGACTCTGTTTAGAGAAAAGGTTTAATTGATTTAACTGATGGATTGATGAATGTGGCCAAAACAGGTGCTACAGTTGTTTACAGGCGTAATGGCAGTAGCTAGATTTAGCACTTCCTGTGGAGTTTGAGGCGCTTCTGGCAGGAATATTAGAAAATGTTTGCAAGAATAACCGTCTTCAAAAAATCAACAGTGACATAAATTAATAAAATGCAATTTGCGTGAACCGCTATTGGCTCCAAACTCCACCCATTAAATAGCTATCTGCAGCAGGTAAAATATTGTTTGTAGCCGTTCACTTTTAATTTTAGTAGTTTCAACAATCTCCTTTGAAACAGAAAAGAGCTGTATTTATTCAAACTATTAAATGATGTTTTTGAATGCCTCTTTTATGATTGTCTATTGTTGTTGTTGTTGTTATCCACTGTTGTCATCAGTCTTTGTTAAATAAATCAGGTCTCTCTTGTAAATGAGTCCCCAAGGCTCAATGGGATTAACCTGTCTAAATAAAGGTTGAATGAATTCAAGACTCAGAAGCTACCGTATTTTTCGGACTACAAGGCGCACTTAAAATCCTTTAATTTTCTCAAAATTCAACAGTGAGCCTTATAATCCGGTGCGCCTTATGCATTACGGTAATTCTGGTTGTGCTTGCTGACCTCAAACAGATTTTATGTGGTACACGGCACTCGAAAATCTAACAAATAATGCACCTTATAAACCGGTGCGCCATTATGTGTGAAAACGGACTCGTTCATTGAAATTGTGCCTTATAGTCCGAAAAATACTGTACTTTTTGCATCAGTTTGTGTTTAATAACTTGCTGAAACATATCAGTCTATGGAGCTGCTTACCTATTTACAAACATAATCTCAGATTATGTCTTCTTTTGGCCAAGCAGTGTACCGTATTTTTCATGTAATTTGGTTAAAATATACAATGAAAACCTTGTTAAATCATGCTATTTAATGCTGGTTATTTCTTGTTTTGCAGGTTTTTTGTGTTTCCAATTTCTTTGCGCAGCCAGTGAAACCAGTGGTCTCGCAGAGGGAAGCAGTTGAACACAATTTACAGGAAACGCTGAGTGGTGGCAACCATTACGGCAGCACTGACTGAATCAGGACACTCCAAGACAACAATCTGCAGGACTTCCGTTCTAAAAGATTGTAAAAACGCATAAACGAACAGGAAGCCTTTTTGATCACCTGCTGCATGCTGGGATGCAGGTCACGAACATGCTTTAGCTGCTTGGAGCTGACGCTGCAGGCTTTAGCTGCTACCTAGTGTAGCTGCTAATATTTAATCTCAGACAAAAACGTGCACTACAGAAGACATTGCCAGCACATGCTAGTTTGATTTGCCTTCTTAAATCAATGGAAATCATTTTGCCTAGAATATAATACACTCCTGCAAGTTCTGCAAGCAGGCTGTCAGAAGACCGGTGGTACCTGTGAATAGTGGCTGTCTTAAAGAAAAGAAAAAGAAAAGAATCAACTCAAAAATAATATATTTTATTATCATGTATGCCTTAGAATTATGCTGCTATTGGCTGTTGAATTCTTACTTCTTACAAGTTTATGTAAACACAATTGATTTTTGCTTTCTGTGTTTGGTTTTTATAGTCCCTTAATTAAGAAGCGGCTTACCGGTATTTTTTTGTCCACAAACTGAAAATAAATGCGCTTTTTGTTACTTTCATACAAAGGAAGCGGTTTGTGTGTTTTTTGTCTATGAAAACTACAAAGCAAGTCAGTGTAAAAGAAAGGAATGGATTTTTCTTATTGCTGGTAAATCAAGTTTGACCAAGGAGTCTGATTCAGAAAGTTTTCCTAAACACGGTTTATGAACCACCACAGTTTATTTGTTTATCAGAATGATTTGAAGTGGCTTAACATACACAAAAACTATTCTGTGATAAGTGTTAAATTCTGGACTAAAAATTGGTGAAAAACAACCCAAAGTCCAATATTTAAAAGAAAAAAATTTCAGAGAGCCTGAAACTTATTGCTTAAAATCGCTTTAAAAGATTCCAAGAAGGCTTGACTCCTTGAAAGCCGAGGGATGACTCGAGACTCTTACACTAGTGTACAATACAAAATGATTGAGAAGTTGTTAAATTTAAAGCTTCAGTATGTAGCTTTTTTTATGAACATATTTCTTCACTCTGTCACTACCTCCTGACAGACTGATGTTAGCCAGGTAATCTCTGAAAAAAAAAAAAAAATATTGTCCCCTTGCTTCTCCAGGTGGTAAATAAGCATTTCTAAAAAGAAAAGGTGACCCACCATTTTCCAGCCAATAAAAACAGAGTTTGTAACCAGCCAATAAAAACAGAGCTTGAATTTGAATCAGCCAATAAAAACAGAGCTTGAATTTGAAATTTAACAGACCACAAGGGGGCAGAGCCATATATGGCTCTGAGGGGGAGGGATCAGAATGCTTTGCCTGTTGAAAATATTTCTAAGTGCTGCAGTTCTACAGAAACTGCATACTGAACCTTTAAAGCTGCTATATGTAACTTTTCTAACAATATATTTTTAACATATTTCTTCACTCTGTCACTAGATTGATGTTAGAGAAGTAATCTCTGAAAAAAACTAAAAAAAAATATTGTCCCCTTGCTTCTCCAGGTGGTAAATAAGCATTTCTAAAAAGAAAAGGTGACCCGCCATTTTCCAGCCAATAAAAACAAAGTTTGTAACCAGCCAATAAAAACCGAGCTTGAATTTGAATCAGCCAATAAAAACAGAGCTTGAATTTGAATTTTAACAGACCACAAGGGGGCAGAGCCTGAGGGGGAGGGATCAGAATGCTTTGCTTGTTGAAATTTTTTCTAAGTGCTGATGTTCTACAGAAACTGCAGACTGAACCTTTAATGTCTAAATTATGCTCTTTGACATAAATTGTTTCACTACTCATTTAGCTCGTATTTATCTTAACTAACAAGACTAGGTCAAGTTCCATTTTAAATATGGTAAAAAATAATTGTGCTTATTAGAAATTACTCCAGTTTGAATAATTTACAGTAGATACAAGTAACCTCAACTAAAACACCAATGACATCACTGTCATTCAGTGACAGAAGAAGATCAGAAATAAATTGGACAGATGAATCTTTGGGTTGTCACTCAACTCAACACGTTGAGGTTCGAGCAGAGGTCTGCAACCTTTGCAATAAAAAGAGCCATTTTTGCCACTTCAGTTACTACAGTAATTAGTTTGTGTCCGGAGCCACAAAACCTGCTACAACCATGTACTGTCAACTGGTGACCCGTGGACCACTGCAAGTTTGTTGGAGGTGGCTTTTCTGGCCATTATAAAATGAAAATGTTAGCATTTATTTATATTTTTACATTTTAATACAAAAGAAAAGGCCAGATTAGTGTAAAGAAAGATAAGCTATATGATTTCTTAACAATTTTATAAAAAATTTAAACACTGAACTCTGCAGGCCTGTGTGAGTTCTCTTAATTGTTGAAGAATTAAGTGTCCGACCTGGAGCATAAACTTAAAGACAGTGTTAATGTAGGCCAGTTGGATATCCAGTCACACTAACACAAACTCTCATTTACTTTGACTTTGTTTTTTGTGTTTTACTGTTATTAAAGTTACCATATTCCTTCACAGCAACTTATCCTAAAGATATTCCAAAACATTTTGGTGGCTTTGACAGAAAGATCACTCTGTGAGGCTGGAACTAGTCAACTTAAAGTGGCTAGCAAACCACTAGCATGATGCAGTCCACATGTTTTAGGTCTTGTATTTATCATATTTGAAAATGACAGGAAATCTGATAAAACTAGCCATTTTCCATTGTTGGTAATAATTTAAATAAAATTCAGTTTTGTGTTAGTTTTGGGCAAAGCCTTTGAAAGAGCCGCTGCAGAGGGACCAAAGCAGCAAGGCCGAGCTCAATTTGTGGCACTGGCATGTCGTACTGACACTTCCTGTGACATGTGCCACAGTTTTTGTGACGTGCCAGTTTTTGTGACATGTGCCACAGTTTTTGTGACGTGCCAGTTTTTGTGACATGTGCCACAGTTTTTGTGACATGTGCCACAGTTTTTGAGTCAAAAACTGTGGCACATGTCACAAAAACTGTGGCACATGTCACAAAAACTGTGGCACATGTCACAAAAACTGTGGCACATGTCACAAAAACTGTGGCATGTCACAGGAAGTGTCAGTACGACATGCCAGTGCCACAAATTGAGCTCGGTGTCTCTCGACCAAAGAGCCACATGTGGCCCCAGAGCCGCAGGTTGCAGACACCTGGGTGAGCCAAGTGGTGAATGTTTGAGATTCCAAACTATTGCAGGTATTGACTAAATGGATAAACTCGTTAAAAAATTGTGCTCAGGAAGTTTTTAAACTTTTTGTTTTGTCTGTTCTTTAAGGCCCTAGGCTTCCCTCTCACTTCTAAATACTTGCAGAAACCACGGGGTTGCTGTAACTGTGAAACTTACTGCTTCACTTTCATTCAGCTGATGCAGATTGTATGATTTTTGATTCCAAGGGTGTCTGGTCTGTGGAGCTGCTCATGACTCCTGACCCATCTGCTGCTGCACAGAGCTCTCTTATTGTCACGCTGACATCAACAATAGTTCTTTTTGAAAGCAGCGTTTATGCTCTGTCACATGTCTGGCTTTATCTCATCAGGCAGTGCTGCTGGAGAGAAACAAGAGTTTTAGGACAGTCTGCAAAATAGAAAAGACAGGTCACTGAAATAACTGGCGTATTAAGTGAATGCAATTTAAATAACAATAGTTTAGTTGTCTTGGATAACTAAATACAGAGAGCTCTCAGACTTCTGTAGAGTGAAAAACCCTCCTGCTGCCCTTGGGTCAAAATGACCATCCCAAAAATACCATCCCTATGTGAAGCATGGGGTTGGAAGCATCATGCTTTGGGGGTGTTTTTCTGCACATGGGACAGGAAGACTGCACTGTATTAAGGAGAGGATGACCGGGCCGTGTAATGGAGATTTTGGGAAACAACCTCCTTCCCTCAGTTAGAGCATATAAGATGGGTCATGGCTGGGTCTTCAACATGACGATGACCTGAAGCACACAGCCAGGAGAACTGGAGAGGCCTAGCCGCTGCAGACCTAAACCCTATAGAAAATCTTTGGAGGGAGCTCAAACTCCGTGTTTCTCAGCGACAGCCCAGAAACCTTTTCACAGGTGTTCAAATACTTATTTACAGCCGTAACACACAAATATATTTTTTTAAATCATACATTGTGATTTCTGGATTTTTTTAAATTTTATTTAGATTATGTCTCTGGACATGCACCTAAGATGAAAATTTCAGACCCCTTCATGATTTCTAAGTGGGAGAACTTGCAAAGTTGCAGGGTGTTCAAATACTTAGTATTTTCCTCACTGTATATTACCCCACAGCCGCCCTATTTACAAAATAAAAGGATTAGCATTAAGCAAATTTGCTGTGAAAAAAAAAAAAAAACTTCTCCCATTTTTATAAAATATAAATTTTAAAACTGTCCATTTTAAGAGTAAATAAATAAAGCACAATTAAGATCAGGCTTCTGCTGAAAAATGATTTTAAAGTCTTACATCACTTCTGTTAAAAAAAAATTGTAGACTGAAGTTGCCAAGCTGAAATATCTACAGGCAACTGTGGCCACCTAATGGTTATAAACAATACAGTATTGACAAATTGTTAAACTGTAAAACTTGGTATACAAGTCAAAAATCAGAATAAATCTGCAATTAAAATGAGACTATAAAAAGTCTATTTTGATGATTGGCTGCACCTTCTGAATCAGTTCATTTCAGCTAAAATAATCTCAGCTCTTTTTAAACGCATGCTGAATCCATCCATCCATCGTCTTCATCTTCTCCGGGGTCGGGTCGCGGGGAGGCCCAGACTTCCCTCTCCCCAGCCACTTGGGCCAGCTCCTCCAGGGGAATCTCAAGGCGTTCCCAGGCCAGCAGAGAAACATAGTCCATCCAGCGTGTCGAATCTCCTCCTTGCCGAATCCAACAAGTCAAATATAAAACGTCAACTCTTATTAAATATAGAGGAAACTCATCTAGGTTTGGACTGTGGCTGGACGAAGACTGAACCAAATCAAGTTAATCTGTCACACTATCATGGGATTTATTACTGTAGTATCAAATATTGTATCCAACTAAAGCACTTGTTCCCGTTTTTAGTATTTTACATCACCTAGTTTAGCGGTTTCGTTTTTTTTATATTTCTTCCATTTGTTTGTTGTACTGTTAAAAATAGGTCTCGTCTCAATGAGACTTAACCTTCATCCAATATCATTCCAGCAAAAGCTCATCAGCTGGACACATTCATAAAACCAGTAAAGAGCATGTTTATAATTTAAACATCTTATATGCCTTAAACGCCAGGATAATCTCTGTGGGAATAAAATCAAATTATGCTGCTCACTCATGTTCATGCTGCTGTTTGGCGTAGTTTTATACCACTAGTGCTTAGTGTATTTTTAGTTTAAAATTTGTCTTAGTTCAGATCTTAAATCTTATCATTTTTCTTTTACATTTTATACTTTTGTTGGTTGTAACTGGGACCCCGTGTACACAATTTCGTTCCACCTCATGTACCACGTGGTACGTATGACAAAGAACCTTGAATAACTTATTCTGGTAAATAAAACTGACACACACTTAGGTTTCCGTCTGCCTCGGTTGAAATCTGCTCAAAGCTCAGCTGTAGTCAAACACAATCAGAAGAGTGGTACGGCACAGCCAGGTTGGACATTTTTATTTGGAGAAATCTGTACATGGAGGTTTTTGGCCATCGGTCTTTTCACACATATAAGCTTTATGAGGACACTGATAGTCACTGAAGATCAAGAGAAGTGCAATTCGTTACTCAAAACTGGACAGGAAGTTCAGTACAATCTGCTTCAGTTTAGCATCTGATGCCTCTGAAATCTTGCCATCAGTCCTGAAAAAGAGAACAGGTCAAGTTAATCAAGGTTACCCCTCACTTCTTCCAAGACAAAAACTGGAGTCCTAGCTCACTTGATGGTGGAAAGCAGCTCCTGTTGCTGGCTGAGAATGTGCTGCAGGAAAGCCTTCTCAAACTTTGTGATTTTGCTGGGCTCCATTTTGTCCAAGTGACCTCTGACGCCGGCGTAGATGACTGCTACCTGCTCCTCAATGGCCATGGGAGCTAAAAGAG
The DNA here is from genome assembly GCA_038048925.1 of Garcialebias charrua. Lineage (NCBI taxonomy): Eukaryota > Metazoa > Chordata > Actinopteri > Cyprinodontiformes > Rivulidae > Garcialebias > Garcialebias charrua. Next base: position 29,903 of record JBBPBX010038981.1, read on the forward strand.
AGAACTTTGACTTCAGTACATGCAACACTAGCCTGGCCCTCGCTATCCTGCACAGCTCCGCTCAATTCTCATTTCCCTTCACTTCAGTCTGGGACTTCCCCCATCCACAAGGATTTCTCCGGTAGATTTTTGTTCCGACCAATCAGAAAACAGAAGGCGGAGTTTTGAACGACGTCGACTGACGTCATTCAAAATGGCTGCCGCCACGAAGGAATTT
>JBBPBX010038983.1:18349-30119 GCA_038048925.1 Garcialebias charrua
TGACTCATCTGACCACAGAACAGTCTTCCATTTTGCCACACTCCATTTTAAATGACCCCTGGCCCAGTGCAAACGTCTGAGCTTGTGGAGCTTGCTTAGAAATGGCTTCCTCTTTGCACTGTAGAGTTTCAGCTGCAACGGTGGATTGTGTTCACTGACAATGCTTTCTGGAAGTATTCCTGAGCCCATTCTGTTATTTCCTTGACAGTGGCATTCCTGTTTGAGGTGCAGTGACGTTTAAGGGCCCGGAGATCACGAGCATCCAGTAGAGTTTTACGGCCTTGACCCTTACGCACAGCGATTGTTCCAGATTCTCTGAATCTTTTGATGATGTTATGCACGGTTGATGATGATAACTTAAAAGTCTTTGCTATTTTACGCTGGGTAACACCATTCTGGTATTGCTGCACTATCTTTCTGCGCAACAATGGTGGAATTGGTGATCCTCTTACCATCTTGGCTTCTGAGAGACACTGACACTCTGAGAAGCTCTTTTTATACCCAATCATGTTGTCAATTGACCTAATTAGTGTTAATTGGTCTTCCAGCTGTTCGTTATATGCTCAATTTCCTTTTTCCAGCCACTTATTGCTACTTGTCCCAACTTTTTTGGGATTTGTTGACACTGTGAAATTTTGAATCAACATATTTTTCCTTTAAAATGTTACATTTACTCAGATTAAACTTTTGATCTGTCATCTATGTTCTATTACGAATAAAATATTGACATTTGCCATCTCCACATCATTGCATTCAGTTTTTATTCACAATTTGTTTAGTGTCCCATCTTTTTTGGAATGTTCTTAGTCTAAGTAACTGATTAATGTTAAAATGTTATTTAAAGAAATTATAGAAGTTACAAAAAGCAGAACCAAGCGGCCCTGCTGATTACAAACAGACTCTGACTCACCTGAGAACAGAACAGGTGAGTCAGTCCGGTCCAGAGACGGAGCTCTTTAATCCACCTGCAGGAAAACTACTGTAGTCCGGTTCAGGTGTGCAGGGCTGGAAGAGCCAATCAGGGCAGAGCCTCCTGGACAGGTGTTCCTGTCTGGACTTAGCCTGGCCCTCGCCATTCCTACGCAGCTCCGCTCAATTCTCATTTCCCTAAAGCGAAGTGAAGGACATGGGTCTGGTATCAACCAGGCTAGTCTGGACTGGAACACAACAGAGCAGCTCTCTGCTGCCCCCTGCTGGCCGAGCGTCATTTATGTTTATTAAATTTGTTCATTTTTTTTTACAAAAGAAAGCAATACAAGACAATCTCATAAATGATAGTGTACAAAATATAAAAAAATGAAAGGTAGCAGAAAGAAGAATAAATCTTATTATATCTGCCCCTTACTTCCAACAATCAGATTAAACAACAATAATCTTCAACCAACAGTACAAAATGACTAACTCTTTCTAATTTTCTAACTAATACAATACACATTACGCTATTTCATATATATTTTTTAACACATTCGTTTTGATCATTTTCTTAAATGTAAACATTGACTTGGCATTTTTAACTACATTCTCCAAGCCATTCCATAATCTAATTCCCTGGATTGAGGTAGAACGTCCCTTCAAACTAGTTCTGAATTGTGGTTTTACAAACATCTCTGTCCCCTTAAGATTATAACAACTTTGTCTTTTAACAAAATGCATTTGGATATTTAAAGGCAATGCATTATTTTGAGCTCTATACATAACTGATAAAATATTATAGTCTACCAAATCATGGAACTTCAATAACTTTAGTTGATAAAATAATGTATTTGATGGATGACGGTAATGTTTTCTAGTGATAATTCTTACAGCTCTTTTCTGTAATACAAAAATAGGTTTTGTGATTGTTTTACACGCATTCCCCCAAACATCAATACAATAGATTAAGTGTGGAACAATGATTGTGTTATACAACAAATACAGAGCTTTATCATTCAATAGGTCTCTGACTTTGTACAGTACTGCAATCGATTTAGCTATTTTTATTCTTACAGAATTTATGTGTTGTTTCCATGTCAGTTTGTCATCAATGATAACACCCAAAAACTTCACCTCACTCACTCTACAAATCTCAACATCCTCAATTTTGAGTGGAACATCAACAGTTTTCTTTTTATTACCGAATATCATGTAATTAGTTTTTTCTAGATTTAATGATAATTTATTTATTTTAAACCAAGTTTGTATCTTGACAAATTCTGTCTTTATCAATTTCAACATTTGTTCTATATCTTCACCTAAACAGAAAAAAGTGGTATCATCAGCAAAAAGTACACATTTAAGGAGTCCTGACACATTTACCAAGTCATTCACATATAAAATAAAAAGCTTTGGTCCAAGTACAGAGCCTTGGGGAACTCCACATGTGATATTACAGAGGTCAGATCTTACATCATTTATTTGTACAAATTGTTTCCTATTTTTTAAGTAGCTAGATACCCACTGTAATGCTGGTCCTCTAATACCATATTTGTTCAGTTTTTCAAGGAGAATGGTGTGATCAATAGTATCGAATGCTTTTTTTAAATCAACAAAGATACTGATACAATGTTGTTTTTGATCGACAGCAGTAGTTATTTGTTCCATTAATTCCATGAGAGCCATTGATGTAGAGTTTTTTGATCTAAACCCATACTGACTGTTGCTTAGAATATTTTGTTTATCTATAAATTGATCTAGTCTGTTTACAAATAGTTTTTCAAGAATTTTTGAAAACTGTGGTAACAAGGATATAGGTCTATAATTGTTGAACACACATTTATCACCATTTTTAAAAAGAGGAACTACCTTAGCTACTTTCATATTATCTGGAAATATTCCTGTTGAAAATGATAAGTTACATTTAGCGCCTGAGTCAACAAGAAGTCACTGATGATCACCACGGCTCTGTTAGCAAAATATCATCTCCCGGTTGCTGTAATTTTGGACTCAAACATATCGCATCACAAGGCAGAAATAAGTTCAGCAAGGAGACTGTTGAGTTTATCCAAAGAGGCTTCTATGTCGATGACGGACTCGCTAGTGTAACATCAAAGGCTGAAGCCATACAGCTAGTCAAAGAATCAAGAGCACTTTGCAAAACAGGCAACCTACATTTGCATAAGTTTGTGTCAAACAATAAAGAAGTGCTTGCAACAATTCCACAGGAAGAACAAGCTCAAGCCAAAGACCAGAAATTGGCTCTTGGAGAACTCCACATTGAACGTGCACTTGGAGTACAATGGTGCATAGAAACAGACGAATTCCAGTTCAGAGTCCAAGTTAAAGACAACCCATTGACCAGGAGAGGGGTGCTCTCAACTGTCTCTTCAGTTTACGACCCTCTTGGATTTGTCGCTCCATTCACATTGATTGGAAAGCAAATACTCCAAAGGCTGTGCAAAGACAAATATAACTGGGATGACGATCTTCCAGATTACATCCTACCACAATGGGAAACATGGTTGAGAGATCTACCCAAGCTGACAGCTCTGAAGATTCCACGAAGCTACTCACAAGACATCAACATCACACGGTATGAACTGCATAACTTCTCAGATGCAAGCCTCGATGGTTATGGCGCATGTTCATACCTTAGAACAATAAGCAAAGAAGGAGAGATAAGCTGTTCACTCATCATAGGAAAAGCAAGAGTTACGCCCATTAAACAAATGACCATCCCAAGGCTCGAACTGTCGTCGGCTGTAACTTCAGTCCGTAACGCAGACGTGATCAAACGAGAACTAGAAATCGAAAATCTGCTGGAATATTATTGGACAGATTCACAAGTTGTATTGGGATATATAAGCAATGATGCGAAAAGGTTTCACACATTTGTTGCCAATCAAGTCCAACGAATAAAACAAAGTACAAGCCCCGAAAATTGGCAACACGTTAGCTCAGAAGAAAATCCAGCTGATCAAGCCTCAAGAGGTCTGACCGCTGTTCAGCTAAAGGAATCGAACTGGTTGAAAGGACCCGACTTTCTGTGGAAACAAGATCTTCCAATCAAAGAGGAAATGGTAGGAGAAGTCGAAAGAACAGATCCCGAACTCCGTAAAGGTCATACACACGCAGTGCAGTCAAAAGAAGTGAACCCAGTTCTAGAGCGTTTAACTAAGTTTTCTGATTGGTCAAGAGCCATAAAGGCCATCGCCAGGCTCAAACGATTCATCAAAGAGTTTAAAGGTGTTCAACAAAGAACAAACAAAACAACGGATCTTGAAGAAAGAAAGGACACGGAAGTGTTCATTTTCAAGCTAGTGCAAGGAGAAGCTTTCGTTGAGGAAATACAGAAAATCAAATCACAAAAGGAAAGTTCTCTACACAAGCATAACAGACTAAAGCAGTTAAACGCTTTCTTAGATAAGTCTGACGTTCTCAGGGTGGGAGGAAGATTGTCCCAGTCAGCTTTACACCATCATGTCAAACACCCCGCAATACTTCCCAAAGAAGCCTATGTGTCAGCCCTCCTCATCAAACACTACCATGAACGCGTACATCATCAAGGAAGAGGCATGACTATTAACGAACTACGCGCAAATGGCATATGGATTTTGAGAGGTAGCAGTACAGTCTCTTCACACATCTACCACTGTGTTAAGTGCAGAAGATACAGAAAGGCCACAAACGTTCAACAGATGGCAGAGTTACCAGAAGTGAGAACAGAAACAGCTCCTCCCTTTACCTATTGTGGTGTTGACTGTTTTGGTCCGTTCATGGTAAAGGAAGGAAGAAAGGAAGTCAAAAGATACGGATTATTGTTCACATGCTTATGTTCACGAGCTGTGCATATAGAAACACTTGACGACTTATCAACAGACGCTTTCATGAACGCCCTTCGGACTCTGATCGCCATAAGGGACCCCGTCCGACAACTGAGATGCGACCAAGGGACAAACTTTGTGGGTGCCACAAGAGAGTTATTGGAACTAATGAAAGATATGGATCAAGAACCGCAAAGAGCTATTGGTTGTGAGTTTGTGATGAACGTTCCATCAGCCAGCCACATGGGAGGCGTCTGGGAACGCCAAATTCGAAAAGCACAAAACATACTAACGGCAATGTTAGACAAGTCCTCAAACAGACTTGACACAACCAGTCTGAGAACGCTACTCTATGAGACAATGGCCATCATTAACAGCAGACCATTAAGTGTGGATTATCTTAATGATCCCTTGGATCCAGAGCCATTGACCCCCAATCACATATTAACAATGAAGTCTTCAGTTATTCTCTCTCCTCCAAGACAGTTTTGCAGAGAGGATTTGTACTTGAACAAAAGATGGAAAAGAGTACAATTTCTAGCGAATGAGTTTTGGCATTAATAAAAGCGCCCGTATGAACAAAGAAGCCGTGCTCTGTCGTCATTGAGAACGCCACAAGTGTTCAGGCTCGTCTTTGTCCATGATGTCCAAATGCATGAAAAGAGAAACAGGAATTGGAGGATTTAGTCGCTTAATGTGAGCAAATGTTTTGCTATGGTTTGTTTTCAGGTGGTACTTCGCCAGTGACGGCGCCGACATCGGTTTTGGTGTGTTTCTAAAGACCAGAAAGGGCGAGTGGAAGAAGGCGTCACAGATGCAGGAAGTGGTTCCCAGCGAGAGGTACAACGCTCACCTGGTACCCGAGGAGGGGTCGCTGACCTGCGAGCGCCCGGGAGTCTGTGAGTCAAGTTCTTTTAGTTCTTTAAGTTTTATGACAGCACAAAGTCATCCCAAGAGATAAACTTTCTGTTCCACGCAGATGTGTTGAGGTTTGACAACACCTACAGCATTTTCCAGGCCAAACGGGTCAGTTACACTGTGGAGGTTCTGCTCCCAGACCACCTGCAGTCCTCTCACACCGACCAGCTGCAAGTCAGCGGCAGCAGCTAGTCCATGTGTCATCATGACGTCATGCTGTGGACAGAACCATGTTTCATCATGAAGTCATGCTGTGGACAGAACCTGCTGCTTCCATCCAAGTATTCAATGACTCGTGATTTATCTGATCCAACTCAGGTCTGTTCAATGAAGAAGACCCGCAGAACAAACGTGGAAGTTCTGTTTATGTTTCACGGGTACGACGGAGGGTCAGACTCTTCAAAAGAAAAAGAAAAAAGGTTTTATTTTGAGAGTAAAGTTCAAATGTCAAGAATGAAATCTTTACAGGAAAAAAGACAAATGTGGAGATAGTGAACTCTGCAGAGCTTCTGAAGCCGGCTGCGTTCGGTCCATTTGTCACATGTGAGGGTTCTGGGTGAACTTCACTACGTGCAGCAGGTTGTTCCTGCAGGACTCAGTTTGTTTCAATCCTTCACAATTTCGTTGGACTTCAGCACCATGGTCCCAGGCAGGATATCATGGGGCTCCTCCCCTCACACATGCCTGGATAGTGCACGTTTAACTATCCGGCTCCAAGACTGTGAGACGCCTCACCTCCACCTGCACTCCTGAGTGTGACCTCAGCTGAAGTGATGACCTTCAGGAGGATCAACCCTCACAAAGCAACTGGCCCAGACAACATCTGGAGAAAGTGTTGAAATAATGTGCTGATCAGCTCTGCAAGGTGCTGGCAGACATCTTTAACTCCTCACTCACCCTGGAGACAGGTCCCACCTGCCTGAAGACCACCACCATCATCCCAGTCCCAAAAAGCTCTACAGTGACTGGTCTGAAAGACTACTGACCAGTGGCCCTCACCCTGATAGTCTCTAAATGCTTCTACAAACTGGTCATGACCCACATCAGAACACCGGGAGCTGCTCTGAGGCTTCAGGGCAGAATAAAACTGCACTGAGATTTGTGGTTTGGCCTCTCCCTTCCCTCATGGACATTTAGTCATCCTGCTGCCTCAGAAAGTTCACCAGTTTGACCTGTTGTCCTCCCCCAGGCGCTACAGGTGCATCAAAGCTACAACGGTTTGTTCCCCAGAGCCCCCAGTCAAACCCAGTAATGGGTTTTGGTTACAAATGTGGTGATTCCAGTATTCATGAGTAGTTCTATGAGTTTGGTTTGAAGTGTTTTATTTTGCACCTGGGGAGTCGGGGACAGTGAGGTCTCCAAGGTGCTTCAAGGTGCTTCAAGGTGCTTCAAGGTGCAGGATGGTACAAACAGTCACACACTGAGAGCTAACCTTGAAACGTCTCCAACCACCTGAAGCTTGTTCAGACCACTCCCTGTGTTGTTCCTCAGTCAAACAGAGCCGCAGGCTGGACCAGCGTCACCACTCGGACTCTTATTGTGAAGGGTTGAAACAGGTCTTATTGTGAAGGTTGAAACAGGTCTTATTGTGAAGGGTTGAAACAGGTCTTATTGTGAAGGGTTGAAACAGGTCTTATTGTGAAGGATTGAAACAGGTCTTATTGTGAAGGGTTGAAACAGGTCTTATTGTGAAGGGTTGAAACAGGTCTTATTGTGAAGGGTTGAAACAGGTCTTATTGTGAAGGGTTGAAACAGGTCTTATTGTGAAGGATTGAAACAGGTCTTATTGTGAAGGGTTGAAACAGGTCTTATTGTGAAGGGTTGAAACAGGTCTTATTGTGAAGGGTTGAAACAGGTCTTATTGTGAAGGGTTGAAACAGGTCTTATTTGAAGGGTTGAAACAGGTCTTATTGTGAAGGATTGAAACAGGTCTTATTGTGAAGGGTTGAAACAGGTCTTATTGTGAAGGGTTGAAACAGGTCTTATTGTGAAGGGTTGAAACAGGTCTTATTGTGAAGGATTGAAACAGGTCTTATTGTGAAGGGTTGAAACAGGTCTTATTGTGAAGGATTGAAACAGGTCTTATTGTGAAGGATTGAAACAGGTCTTATTGTGAAGGATTGAAACAGGTCTTATTGTGAAGGGTTGAAACAGGTCGTGGGAGTTCTGCTGCAGAGAAGATGCATAAAATGCTGCAGGTTGTTTTGTTGTAAACGTTCCCCAGAAGCCTCAGAGACACGTCTGATTAAAAACGCACTTAACCGGCTTGAGCTCCCTTCCTCCAGATTAGTCCTAAAACATGACTTTTGATCAATATTGTATTAAAAAATACTTTTTTTGTTAAACATTTAAACTTGGACTTCACAGCAAAAATGCTGAAACTGGGAACAAGAAAGTTTTAGTTTTTTTATTTCCAGAGTGTTTCTAATTCGTTGTCAAAATAACTTCATATATTTTTTGACTCAATCATTTTCACCTGAAGATTAAAACGGGACAAGAATGTTTTATTCTATGCACAATCGTTTATTTTATTTTCAGCGCTTGAAGTGCAAAATGTGGTAGATTTTTATTTATGTACAACATTTATTACAGTCAGTCGCTCAGGATGTTTGTTTGCTGTAAAACATTAAATGCTGTTTGTTTCTAAAACAAACACGTTTACTTCCATCGTTGTACAAAATTCAAGCTTCATTCTTGGCTTAACAACGTGAAGCTCAGATTGATCAGTTTACGTAAAGTTAAAAGAATGTGCATTATGAACCATGTCATTTATCATAATAATGTTTATTAACTCCTGTCTGTAAACTTCAGAGTTATTTTCAGATCTTTAATCAGTTATCTTTTGTTTGTTTGTTTGAAATGTACGTCTTCAGTCTCAGGAACGGACCATCACAATCATGAAAGAAATTTAAAAAAATTAAGTTGGTCCAATCAAAGACATTTTGCTTTTTGAATATTTAACACTGGATGATGTATTTTCTGCACAGTTTTTATTGTCCAGCTAATCTGCGTTTTTCATTTTTAGCCATTCATCTATTAAAAACATTCAGCGTCTTCAGCTGACAGTTAGCTTCAAGAACTTTTAGATTATTGAACTTTAGCTACAATACTGATTGGCACCCCTCACCAGGTACAAACATCAACTATAACAACACTTTCCTTTTCTGGACAAGACATCCCCCTCTCCACCTCTGTTACTAATCTTGGAATAAAAATGGACTCTCATCTTACATTTGAAAATCACATTAAGCATCTGTTTAAAACTGCTTCTTCCATCTTCGAAACATCTCCAGACTTCGCCCATCTCTGACTTTTTCTGATGCTGAGAAACTCGTCCATGCTTTTGTCTCCTCCAGGCTCGACTACTGCAACTCCCTGTTTATTGGAATCCCTGGCAAAAATCTTCAGAAACTTCAATATATTCAAAACAGTGCAGCAAGGATTTTGTTGAGAGTTCGTAAATTTAAACATATGAAGGCCGAGATACAGTGAAGCAGACTCCGTATACGCGCGTATATGCCCGTATACGCGCGTATACGGAGCCTCTGCTACAGCTCGGCTGATGTTCTCGCGTAGATTCTCGTGTTTTCGCTCCAAATTCTACGTCATTTCCTCCGTACCGTCACTTCCGATCGTCACTTCCGCTAGTTTTTCGCTCCACGGAGAGGACTCAACTGAGCTCGCTGATTGGTCACTTTGACACGCCTACTGAAATGATTGACAGATTTCAGTCAGCTCAAAGTGAAACCTATCGTGAGCAGCTCGCTCAGACTTCTGCGGTGTTCTGATACGGTCTTTCTACTATATATGTTATAAAAAGTTCTCTCAGAAATAAAAATAATAACAGGGAGTGCTTTTCCTGCAGCCCACAGCCCACCACAGCCCACCAGGGAATATATAAAACATCGCGCACCCAGGTAGGACCTGAATTCATTCATTTCATTCATCGAGTGAACGGAGGAAGAAGCGGTTACTTGACTTTAGGCAAAAAAACAAAAGAAAAGGCCCGATCAGCGATAAAAAAGAGGAATTTATTTCATTTGTGTAACATACAAAACAGTCCGGAGCCGGGGAAGTTTAGGTCAGACACCGCGCATCGCGTATGCGAATCGCGTATGCGTAGTAAAAAAATACTTTTGCGCGTACTTGCCCTGAGGGGCTACGCGGGGCTACGCTGCGTACGGGGCGTACGTACGCTGCGTATTGGCGTATCGTGAGGACGCTCGAGTGTATCTCGCCCTTACACCCATTCTCCATAACCTTCATTGGCTTCCTGTCACCTACAGAATTCAATACAAAACTGCTCTCATTACACACCAATGCTTACACGGAACTTCACCAGATTATCTAAAGGACATTCTTGCACCATATTCATCCACCCGGTCTCTACGATCACAGAACAGTAATCTACTTCACATTCCATGAACCAAATTAAGGACCATGGGAGACCGGGCTTTCTGTGTGGCTGCCCCCTGCCTATGGAACTCCCTCCCTGACTACCTGAGAGCTCCACAGTCACTGGTTGACTTTAAAAAAGGCTTAAAGACTTTTCTTTTTAAGCGAGCCTATTCTGCCTCATGATTTTATCTTTTTTCATTCATTCAACCTTTATTTAGTCAGGTAAATCTCATTGAACCTCGAGGGCTCATTTACGAAAGCGACCTGCTACAAACTAAAGAATGATGAACATATATATGCACTTACATATACATGTATATATGCACTTATATATACATGTAATAGGCATGTAAATATAACATGTTCAACTCAAATTGTGTGTGTTTGTGTGTGTGACTGTTTTGTGGTTTCTAAGGACAGTGTTTTGTCAGGACAGTAATGAGCTGTTATCTGATTGTCTGATTACTGTATAGCGTATTGCTGTCCTGACAAAACACTGTCCTTAAAAACCACAAAACGGTCACACACACAAACACACACAACTTCAGTTGAACATGTTATATTTACATGTATATGTCTATCTGTACATTATATGTATATGCATATATATACATGTATATGTTTATGCATATATACATCTATATGTTTATGCATATGTACATATATGCATATTCTTGTATATATACATATATGCATTTACATGTTTAAATGCATTTGCATATACAGTACATGTATATATGCACTTACATATACATGTATATATGCACTTACACATACATGTAAATAGGCACTTACATATACGTGTAATAGGCATGTAAATATAACATGTTCAACTCAAATTGTGTGTGTTTGTGTGTGTGACTGTTTTGTGGTTTCTAAGGACAGTGTTTTGTCAGGACAGTAATGAGCTGTTATCTGATTGTCTGATTATAGCGTATTGCTGTCCTAACAAACCACTGTCCATTAAAACCACAAAACAGTCACACACACAAACACACACAATTTTAGTAGAACATGTTATATTTACATGTATATGTCTATCTGATATGCATATATACATTTATATGCATATATGTATATACACTGTACAGTACATGAATATGCATTTATGATATGCTTATATACATGTATATATGTATATTTGTGTGTATGTATATGACATAGATATCAATTATATAAATAATGCAGGGATTGTTAAGTATGACTTCAATATTATTAGTCACAGTTTTTAAATTTATAGTTTTCTTTCATTCAGCTAATTTTAATTTCATCTTAGTCCACCTATCATGAGAGGAGTTTTGTAAATACTCTGTCCATTTATCTTTCCTTTATGTGAGATGGATACTTTGGCCAAAAACAAACAATCATGTAATGTTTATTGGTTTACATGTGACAGCAGCTATCATCAAAATGTAGAATTTCCTCTAAATATAAGTATAAATGATCTCTTACAGATGTCATGTGAACACGTCCAGAGTCAGGAGATCGCAGGTAGCCAGAAGCACGATCAACTTCCTTTAAACACGAATACCAAGGTACATTTTAGTTCTTGTGTTCCTAAACAGAATTACTTGCTACGTGTGGTTTCATCAACCTTAATGTTCAATTATGTGTGTATAGGAGTGTACTATGGTTTTTATGGACAGTTGTTTGTTTGGACAGTCAGACGCTATAAACAATCAGACAATCAATCAGATAACAGCTCATTACTGTCC
>JBBPBX010038984.1:0-15318 GCA_038048925.1 Garcialebias charrua
TGTATTTTCGGTGGCATGTGAAAGAGCTGTTTTAAAACTGAAATGCTTAGATAGGATACAAATTATGAAAAAAAAAATTGTCTGTCTTTAATACAATGAGTAATAAACATTAAAAATAGGACGAAACCATCATTTATGTTGTGCTGTTTTCCTTTTTTATATGAACATTTTTGCATATTCAGTTTCAGTATGAAAAGCTTTTAAAAATATTAGTTCTACCACTGACATGAAGTTTAAACAAGCTTAAAGTATAGGTGTCATTAACAGTATTGAATGTGCGTCTTTGCTTCAGACTTTGACAAACATACTTGTTCTGCAACACTGTGAGACTTAATTAACTTTTGCTTGTATACAACAGCTAACAAACAAGATGATAAAGAACCAACAATTAGAGAAAACAATTTATATATATTTATTTAACAAAGTATCAAAAAACTAGCAAAACATTATAAGGTATATGTATAAAATCAAAGACAGGAACAAATCTGCATTGGTTTTTGCCAGGATTCCAACAGATTCTGAAAACCATTTAGAGAAGTCAAGTTCGAGAGCTTCAGATCTTTTTGTAAGATATTCCATGAAGCAGGAGCGGAGTAGGAGAAGGCCCTTTTTCCAAGTTCAGTCCTCACTGACGGAACACTGCAGGTAATCATGTCCTGAGAGCGCACGCTGTAGCTGCACTCACGCAAAGACATGTAGGAGGAGATGTATGAGGGCAGCAGACCAAGAAGTGATTTGAAGATGAAAATGTACCAGTGGAAGAGTCTGCGTGAGGTTAATGATGTCCAGTTAACCAGTGAATACAGGGTGCAGTGGTGGGTACGATAATCACAACCAGTTATGAATCTTAGTGCACCATGATAGACAACATCCAACATCCGCAGGGTGCTTGTAGGAGCATTCATGTAGAGAATGTCACCGTAATCAATGGAGGGAAGGAAAGTCACAGATACAAGGCGTTTCCTAACATTCAGTGATAGACATGATCTGTTTCTGAAAAAGAAACCCAGTTTAACTTTCAGTTTCTTCACTAGGTTTTCCACGTGGAGTTTAAAAGAGAGATGTGAATCGATCAGGATACCCAGATATTTATAGGAATCAACAAACTCAATAGGGACACCATTTGAAGATAAAATCAGAGGAGGATCTGCTGGAACCGCCTTCCTATTTGAAAAAAACATCCCTTTTGTTTTATCAGCATTTAGGACAAGTTTGAGACGGAACAAATCTGACTGGATGATGTCAAAAGCGGATTGCAGTAACTGGAAAGCCTTAGCTACTGTTTTAGCTCGGCAATAAACAACTGTATCATCAGCATAGAAATGTAAGGATGCATCAGGGATGCAGTGACCTACATTAGCTATGTAGATTGTAAAGAGAGTGGGTCCTAAAACTGAGCCTTGTGGTACACCATTTTTAACTGTTAAATAGCTGGAAAAAGTACCGTTATGTTGAACACATTGCCTCCGATTGGAAAGATAGTTAGAAAACCAACCGATGGTGTGATCAGAGAAACCGATTTCTGAGAGCTTATGACACAGGATGTTATGATCCACAGTGTCAAAAGCTTTAGACAGGTCTAAGAAAAGTGCAGCACAATAGTCCTTAGCATCCAATGCTTCAACAACATCATTCAGAACCTTCAGAGAAGCAGTTGTTGTGCTGTGTTTTTTCCTGAAACCAGATTGATGGAGAGGTAAGATGTTAAATGAGTCCAGATAATTTTTGATCTGAGAGTTTATCAGTTTTTCTAGAACCTTGGCTAAGATGCAGAGTTTAGAGATCGGTCGATAATTGTTCAATGAGGTGGGGTCACCTCCCTTCAGCAAAGGAAGAACAAAGGCTGTTTTCCAAGCATCCGGAATGGTGTTTTGGCTTATGGACAGATTAAAGATGTGGGTCACAGGGACTGTGATGATATGAGCAGCCAGCCTTAAGAAGTAAGGTGGAAGTTCATCTGGACCTGCAGATTTTTTAGGATCAAGATCATTTAACAGTTTATTTACCTCACTGACTGAGAACGGAGAAAAAGAGAAGGTGTGATTAACAGATGGTTGACTTGTAGGAGGGATTTGATTTGTAGAAGTTTGATTATTAGATAAAGTGGCTGATTTTCCGTTTGTAACTGTGTCAAATAATGAACTAGAAGCAACAAAATGTTTATTGAAACAGTTCAGGATCTCGTGCTTATTTGACACAGGAACAGAGTCAACAAGAAATTGTGATGGGAGGTCAGATGATTGGGGGGTGCCTGAGAGAGATTTGATGGTTTTCTATAATTTTTTTAGGATCGTTTAGATTTTTGGAGGTCTGAGATAAGAAGTAGTTACGTTTTGCGGCTTTGATGGCAGTTGTACATTTATTCCTTAGCTGCCGAAATCAGGTTAATCACATTGAGCCTCGAGGACTCATTTACAAGAGGGACCTGTCTACAAACTAAAGAATGATGACAACAGCAACAGTAGAATTTCCTTAAACAATCAACAATAGACAAACATAAGAGAGAAATACAGTTTTTTTTTAAACAAATTAAAACAAATATATCAAAGTAGCAAAACAGACAGATTATAAGGTAGATGTAGAAAGAAAAAAAAAAAACAGGAACATGTCTGCATTGGTTTTTGCCAGGATTCCAACAGATTCTTAAAACCATTTAGTTTAGTTTAGTTTAGTTTACCATTATTACAACCATTTAGATAAAACCACTTAGTTTGATGTGGAGAAAACAGTAACAAGTACATTTGAGGAGTACAATTTAAAAACATAGAGGACCCTAACAAAATCTGCTGCTGACATATTGTGGATCATTTAAATAAAATTAGGTGGTTAATTGCAAGAGGAAGTACAAACCTGGTAGCACTTCCAGCAAGATAGTATTTCCATAGTAATTGTGCCATGAAATACCTTGTTTTGTGAAATTAAATAAAAGGATACTGTAATAGAATAGGGCTGTTATAAACTGCTCGTCATAATTGATGCTTAAATGTCAAACCCAGTGGTGCAGGCACAAGGAACGCAGGTAAAGGTAAATAATAATAATTCATTTTAAACACAAAAGGCTGGTGGGTCAGCAAACATAATCACTGGGGACACAGGAAACACAGGAGACCGAGGTGACAGGAGCCAATGCAACTACAAATACTAACACAGAGACTTAGACTTAACAACCCATTTAGCCCCACTGGTAACAATTGTTGCCAAAGTGTATCACTGTCATTTTCCACTCAGTAAAAAAATCTCAAATGTATTAATACAACATTTTCCACCTATAAACTAGTAGACAACTTAGACAAAGGTTTTTATTTTAAAAAATGTTTCCAAGTGCTTCCTGTTGCATGAATTCACATGCTTCCTGGGCCATCCGGCTGAAGACATGGAATATTCAAATCGTCCTGGAAAAGGGTAATTTTCACAACATTTCTTATGGTTTCCCCCCATACATTTTTATAATTATTTAATCTTTCAAGTCTCTACAGTAACACACTCCACAAAAATAGTACCTAGGATAAATATTTTTTTTTGTTCATGGGCGTCATTTTGTAAGTGGCAACAAAAGTTGCCAATGGGCACATAGCTTGGCGGCCGTGGTGTAGTGGTAATGACAGTCGTCTCCCGATCGGAAAGTTGGCGGTTCGACTCCCGGGACCCGCACCATGTGTCGTTGTGTCCTTGGGCAAGACACTTAACCCTGAGTTGCTCCCGGTAGGACTGGAAAGCTCCTTGCATGGTAGTCTGCCGCCACCGGTTTATGAATGTGTGTAGCATTCAATATATGTGTAGCACTTTGAGATTTTCGGTAATGAAAAGTGCGTTATAAATTTAATTAATTATTATTATTATTATTAACTACAGGAAAACACTTTCTGCAGGATTGGACCTAATTTTCTTATTTCAAATTGTAAAATGATGTGCAATGTCTTATTTTAGTCTTCTAAGGATACTCTTCCTAGCAAAATAAATTATGTAGTCAAGGCCTGTGTGTCTAAGATTTTTATTTGCTTCCATACATCATTCTCTTGCTAGCTAACATCATTTTTTTGCTAGCCTAACATTAGCTTGTGTTTCGCTGAGGTAAAATATGTTGATGATCTAGCCATATGTAGGAAGCCACACAGATCTGGTGGAAACTGGACTTGGTCAGGGACCAAGTGTGGTTCTTGGCCTGGCAGAGAAAGCTGAAGTTCCACCTGGAGTCAAGTTTTACCATGACAACCTCTTCACAACCCTGTCCCTGGTGGATGAGATGACCCTGAGAGGCTATGGCAGCTGTGGTATGATGCGACAAGCTCAGCTCCACAAGGTTCCTTTCACAGAACCCAAGACTTTCAAGAAGACACCCAGAGGAAATGCTGAATTTTTCATTCATTCATTCAACCTTTATTTATACAGGCTAGCCTCGTTGAGTCACAGGGACTCATTTACAAGAGGGACCTGTCTCACTCACACCAAACAACCATCCACTCTCACACTCACACCTAGGGTCAATTTAGAGTCACCAATCAGCCTAACATCTGGATATCTGGTTGAGGCAGAGAAGCTGATTGTAAGGTGGAATGACAACAGCATGGTCACTGTGGTGTCAAACATGGAAAGGGAGTTCATCGAAACTGAGGCAAAGAGATGGAACAAACAAAAACGGACCATGGACAAGGTCAGACAGCCCAAGTGTATCCAGGATCACAACACACACATGGGAGGAGTGGACCTGCATGTCCAGTTTGTCAGCTGCTACAGAGTCAACATATGGTCCAAGAAGTGGTGGTGGCCATGCTTCAGTTGGGCCCTGAACAGTGCTATGGTGAACAGCTGGTGCTATTACAGGTACACAAGGCTGCATGTTATTTAGCAATATCACAATCGTGTTTGTGATGTTTGACATGAGGTGATCGCTAGTGCTCTTCATTTGACAAGAGCAACAGTGATGATATCCAGACCAACATCACAAACTCAAGCATGATATTGCTTTTACAGAACATTCTACATATGGGGCATGACACTGTAGAAAGGAGGATATTGATAATTCATCAATAGCATCATAAATGAACAAAAACATGGCATATTCATTCATCTATCATGCTTGTTTTTTCATTCATTTAGAACCTGGAAAAGTGGGCAGAAAGATCTCCTCTCCTTCCAGAGGCTGGTAGCCCAGACCCTCCTCCTGCGCCATGGAACAAAGCCATGTAAGCAGGGCAGAAGATCTTTAATGGCTGTGGCAATAACTGATGCCACCAGGTTTGATCATTTCAACCACTGGCCCTGCAACACTGGTAGCAGGTACAAGCGATGCAAAAACTGTGGCGGACGCACATTGTTTGTGTGTGAAAAGTGGGATGTGCCACTACATTTGGAGTGCTTCAAGAAGTACCACACTGAGTAGAACATCCATAAAAGATGATGGAATGTATGGGATGAAATATATACATATATGTGTGTTATTAGAGGTTCTAAGAAAAAAAAACTGTTCATTGAAGTTTTGATTACAAAGTTACAAAATTCGAATCTACAGATGAATAAATTAAGAATAAAAAACTGTTCAAATTGTTTGTTGTTCGGAATTTTATACAGGAGGAACCTGATGCTCCAACTTTTTTATTTTATTTATTCTGACTACATTATTATTTTGTTATTACTATATTATTATTAGTTCTCTATTATGAACGGGTGACAGTTGACCTAGTGACAAGCTGTGTGACTACTGGCAACAATTGTTGCCAGTCATAAAAATGCCATTTTCTTCAAATCAAAATACAGAATGATTAAAATAAATACATAACATGATTCAGAAGGACTCAACTGATAAAATGATATGCCTTTCAACTCTGAAAATGTTTTGGGCATAAATGGGTTAAATACAAACGCTGATGAGACCAAAATACAAAACACCTGTGAAACAACAGGTGTGGGGAGCAGGTGTAATCACAAGAGGAGCAGGGCCAAGACAAACTACAAGAGGGCATAATCCTGCCACTGCTTTGAAAATGTTGAAATTGGAGTTGTTTTAAGATGGCAGCAATCCACTTTGGTCTTAGCTAGTATGTATTTAGCTCATCAATTTGATAATAATTAAATTAATTTTCTTTCAGCTGTTACACCTTCAGAGGTTGCCACAGTGAGTCATCATTCTCCATCTCACTCTGTCTCCTCTGTCCTTGTTTTCACTTCAACAACTTTCATTTCTTCTCTTCCTGGATCCATATATCACCTTTGTGGCCTTCCTCTTTGTCTGAGCCCAGCAACTAGGGAGCACTAACCAGTGTATCTCTTGTGCCTGTCCCAAATACGAGCAAATGGTGTTGTGTCACGAAGGGCATCTGACATAAAACCATTTTGCAAAAACTAACATGTGAGTTCATCTAAGCAACTCCATACTGGGTCAGTTGAGGCCCAGGTTAACAACGACCTCCACCGGTGCTGTTGACAAACAGGGTGCTGGTGGAAATTGTGCTACAGTTAGTCAAAGACCACGAGGAGGGAAACATGTCCGGAGACAGAAGGAGAATAGGAAATTCAAGAATGTAGGACTGAGGGTTGCAACTCTAAATGTGGGGACAATGAGAGGCAAAGGTAGAGAGCTGGCTGACATGATGCAGCGAAGGAAGGTAGAAGTTTTATGTGTCCAAGAGGCCAAGTGGAAGGGCAACAAGGCTCGCAGCATTGGAGCAGGGTTCAAACTGTTTTACCATGGTGTGGATAGAAAGAGAAATTGAGTAGGGGTGGTCCTGAAGGAGGAGTTGGCAAATAATGTAGTAGAGGTGAAGAGAGTGTCAGATAGGGTGATGTGCCTGAAGGTAGAATTAGAAGGTCTGATGCTAAATATCGTCAGTGGTTATGCTCCACAGGTTGGATGTGATGGGGAGGAGAAAGATACATTTTGGAAGGATCTGGATGAAGTGATAGAGAGTATTCAAAGAGAGGCGAGAGTGGTGATTGGAGCAGACCTGAATGGACATGTTGGTGAAGAAAACAGAGTGGATGAGGAAGTGATTGTTAGGTTTGGTGTCAAGGAAACAAACTAGGAAGGATAGATGGTGGTAGATTTTGCCAGAAGAATAGAAATGTCTGTAGTCAACATTTACTTCCAAAAGCAGGAGGAACATAGTGACCTAGAGTGAAGGAAGGAGTACACTGGTTGACTACATTCTGTGTAGAAGAGGACACCTGAAAGAGATTGGAGACTGTAAGGTTGTGGCAGGGGAGAATGTGGCCAGACAGCATTGGATGGAATGACTGTTATTGTGAAGAAGAGAAAAAGAGTCAAATCAGAGAAGACTGTAAAATATCTGAAAAAAAAGGGATGTGGCTCTCGATTCCGTGGCCTCAGTCACCTCCGTCTCCCCATGTCTGTTTGTTTATGTTTCTCTAGGATGGGCTGTACTGAAATGTAATTTTGTTGCACTTCGGCGCAATGACAATAAAGCTGATTCTGATTCTGAAGACCAAATGGTGGAAGCTGAGGAAAATAGAATGTTGTGAGGATTTTTTTTTCCATTCACTCATTCAACATTTATTTATACAGGTTAGTCTAATTGACTCAAGAGGATTCATTTACAAGAGAGACCTGTTTTAAACAAACAAAGATGAGGTCACACAACAAAATAGTTCAGAGAGGAGCTGTTAAATGCTCTGTGTGGGAAGAAAGAGCTTCCAGATTACTGGACTATTACAGCAATATTAATTTTAGAGACAGGTATGAAGGTACTTGGTGTGTCATCTGGACGAAGAAAAGATGACAAGGAAACCTGGTGGTGGAATAATGAAGTGCAGAAAGCTATTCAAAGAAAGAGATTAGCCAAGAAGAAATATGACAGTGAGAGGACTGAAGAGAGGAAACGGGAATATAAGGAGATATAACGTAGAGCAAAAGAGTAAAGGCAAAGCAGAAGGTGCATGATGAGTGATATGGAGGGCTGGACACTAAAGAGGGTGAGAAGGTCTTGTACAAATTGCCGAGATAGAGGGATCAGGCTGGAAAGGATGTGCAACAGGTTAGGCTTGTTAAAGACAGGAATGGTAATGTCATAACAAGTGAGGGTATCATGATGGGAAGATGGAAGGATTATTTTGAGGAGCTAATAAATGAAGAGAATGAAGGAGAAAAAAGACTAGAGGTCATAGAAACTGTGGACAAGGAAGTGAGAAAGATTAGTGAGGGTGAAGTCCAGAAAGCTCTGAAAAAAATGAAGAAGGGGAAGGCAGTAGGACCTGATGACATAGCAGTGGCAGTTCGGAAATGTCCAGGAGAACTGTAAATGGCATAAATGAAGATAATGAGGTTCTCCTTAGGAGTTACAAGGATGGATGAGATTAAGAATGAGATCATCAGAGGTACAGCACATGTTGAACAACTGGGAGATAAAGTTAGAGAGACCAGACTGAGATGGTTTGGACATGTCCAGAGGAGGGACAGTGGGTATATTGGTAGAAGGATGTTAGAAATGCAGCTGCCAGGAAAAAGACAAAGAGGAGATATATGGATGCAGTTAGAGAGGACATGGAGGTAGTTGGAGTGAGGACAGAGGATGCAGAGGACAGAGTGAGATAGAGGAGGATGACTCGCTGTAGCAACATCTGAAGAGGAAAAAGACAAAAAAGAAGAAGAATGAGGCCTCCCTCTGTCTTTTTCCTGGCAGTTTAATTTCTAACATCCTTCTACCAATATACTGACTGTTCCTCCTCTACATGTCCAAACCATCTCGGTCTGGCCTCATTAACTTGATCTTGAAGATAGCTAATGACTCTTCCCAGCTGGTAGGCATTAGCTCAATATCTGGGTGAAAAATACATTTCACCAACTTGAAGATAGTACAGCTGTTTACAACAGATAAGATATAAATTGTTCTGAATATTTTCATGTTTGCCAAAAAAAAAAGGCTATAATGATTACGGTAAGCTAATTACTTCAGGGGAAAAAAAGGTGTTTTAAAGAGTTTCTTCAAATGGAGTCACATTCAGTATCAGGAAGGTCTGAACAAAAAAAAATCTGAATGTGAGTTATCACTCAAAGTTATTTTCCGATACCCTGAGGGTTTCTTCATGCTATAAAGACAATTAGTAGTGCTGAGTCACAGCAAGTTGGACCCAGGAGTGTAGGAGTGAAAGCTTCTAAATACAGCGAGAGCGAAAGCTGCAGAATGTTAATTTCTCAAAATGAAATTAACTCCTCTTTGAAACACTGCAGGTTGAAACTATATTTTTTTACCAACTTAGGTTGAAGAATAAACTCCTTCTAAAAAGACTAGAGGTCTCAAAGTTCCACAATTTCAGCTCTGTTAAACTTACAGATGGTAAAAATACATATAAATGTGTTGCTTTAATACTGCACACACAAACTTTTCACAGGAACTCTGATTTTCTACAGGTATAAGCATTCCATAATTGGAATTGATCCAATATTGAAAACACAAAGGCAACAGTCTACAACCAGTCAGCCACTTACCGGTACATTTTTATTTTTCATAGTTTAAATAGCTCCCGCTAATTTAAGTTTTTAAGATCAGTGTATTTGCACTCTCTCCATGCATGTGTGGATTTTCTCTCGTTCCTCCGGTTTCCTCTGACAAACCAAAAATGATACATGTGTTAGCTAGCGTGTGAAGGGCTGTTTGTCTCTTTTGTCTCTATATGTCCCTGTGATGGACTTGTGACCTGTCCAGGGCAGTGGTGGAGAAAGTACTCAAACACTGTACTTAAGTAAAAGTACAAATAAACAGACAAAAATGTACTAAAAGTAGAAGTACCACATTAATGTTTTTACTTAAGTAAAAGTAAATAAGTACTTGCTTTTAAAAATACTTAAAGTATTAAAATAAAAGTACTTGCTGAATGTATTACCTAATGCAATGGTCTACATACTGTATCATTAAGTGTGCGTACTGTATGCATATTTTCTGTTATACATGTTGCAGATAATACATGTTTTCATTGTGTTTGCTCTGCGACACAGTTCACACAATGGACTTGTGATTTTGTGCATCAGAATTCCAGGGATACATGCAGATTAAATGTAAAAAAAAGAGGAATGATTATACCTTTGAAAGTTTTGATTTAACACAAAGTAAAACCAATGTGTCATTTTAACTGCAGTAAACACATTTAAGTAAAAGTTGTCTTCCTAAAAAAAGAGCATTAGACCTAACAAAATAATATCTGATCATTTCAACTCCAGTTTGTCATCAACTCTAGTTCAAATACTGTCTAGTTAACCTTGTAATGGGTCAATAGTGACCAATATTTTAACTTCCTGAGACACAATTTTCAAAACTTGGACCCGAGTGTCAGAACATTTGGAGACATCTCTTGTCTCCTAACATCCCATGAACTGACACATTTTAATATTGCAGCAAGAATTTCTTGTTATATGCACAATCACCTCTGTGTTATTCTTATGTGCAAAAATGTAGGACAATTTAGAGTATGCAAGTGTTCTTTGAGAAAAAAAATGTTTTCATGAATTGGTGACAAATTTACCTCAGGAGGCTATTATATGTGAAAACTTTAATGTGTACAGTAAACTGTTAATTGCTTACTTTACTGGGCTGGAACACAAGTTCCTCTTTCAAAGTTATGCAATGCCATATTCACTCCCATTTGTGATATAAATGATTCTAATTAAGACATCAGTGTTTTTATGAGCCCAGAGTGATATTCTTACATCAAAAGATCTTTGGTGGTAACAAACTCTTTCTTAACGTCTATGACTGACTTAGAAGTTATGCTCAATTAGGGAGGCATCTTTATTCTGTTTTCTTCTTTCTTTTTTTGCCTCTTTTTACATCTTACTCTGCTTTAAATATCCCTCTATTGATCCATCACTCTTAAACGCAAACTGTATTTTTTTTCCTTGTTATTTTTCCTTCAGTGCTCTTTACCTGAGATAACTTGTGGCATTTCTTTGGTTTCTCTCAGTGGAATCCAATGCCGCTGACTCTGACTGCGTTCCTCTCTACCGCCTGCCTATCCTCAACTAGCCTTTCTGCATGTCCAGACATTCTCCTTTCTCATTAAAGCTCTGTTGTAGAGAAAACACAGATAAATCAAAGTATTAAAACAAAACAAAACAAAAATCTTCTTCTATGAGTCCTTAGAGCTGGGGATTCATTTTAGGTATGTACATTTTATTTTATGCTGGTGAAGATTCTCAGTCGTCCAGGACATGATAAAATCAAAAAAGGCGTTCAATACAGAACTGGACTTTATTTGTAACAAACAAGACGTTTCGCTTCTCATCCGAAAAGTGGGGGTGTTAGTTTCCAATTTACATATGTTGGTGCGTGTCAATGGCTTGTCCTGTTATAACTGCTCCCCCTCACTGTCTCCTAACTCAATTGATAAAGCTCCTCGGATGAGAAGCGAAACGTCTTGTTTGTTACAAATAAAGTCCAGTTGTTCTGTATTGAACGCCTTTTTTTATTTTATTTTATGTTTTACTTTTCTTTTCTTTTTTTATCTGTATATCACTTGGTCAAAATAGTGTAAAATTTGTTTCCTCACAAACCAAACATCCATTTCCTGTACCTGCTTAGGGTTGCAGGAAGCTGGTGTCAAAATGCAGTGGTCATTGAGTGAGAGAGAGTTCTGGATTCTACAAAAATCTGCCGGCCGGCCCAAATGACCTCCCTCCTTATTTCTTCAGGTTATCTGCACAAATTATAGCAGAACCGGTACCATACATTTTTAATCTGTCCATACATCAAAATATTGTTCCAAATGCTTCGAAAACCGCTTTTGTTCTACCATTATTGAAGGGAGGAGACCCCACTATATTGAACAGTTATCGACCAATCACTAAACTCTGTATTTTAGCTAAGGTTTTAGAAAAAAACTGGTAAATGCTCAAGTCAAGAAGTATTTGGATTATTTTTACATTTTATCTTCCCACCAGTCTGGCTTCAGGAAACAACATAGTACAATGACTGCTTTGTTAAAAGTTTCTCATGATGTTGTCGAAGCTTTGGACGCTAAGGATTACTGTACTGCACTTTACTTAGACCTGTCCAGAGCCTTTGATACTGTAGATCAGGGGTCACCAACATGGTGCACGCGGGCATCCGGGTGCCCCCAAGGACCATTTGAGGTGTCCCCGGACCTGTTCTAAAAATAGCACAACTTACTACTAAGCTGCATTTAAAATTGTATTTTATTCAGTTGTTATTCTTTTTTGGATTTATATACATTTTAAAATGTCTATCTTAAAAATATGTTCTTAAAAATATGTTTATTATACATTTTTTTCAATTTATGCTTTATTTCCGAAGAGTTTATCAAACTGGTGCACTTTGTATGACTCCGTACCCACGAAGTAGCTCTCAGTTTCGAAAAGGTTGGTGACCCCTGCTGTAGATCATGACATCTTATGCTATAAGCTCTCAGATATTGGTTTCTCAGATCACACTATCGAATGATTTACTAATTATTTATCAGGTCGAAGTCAACATGTTCAACATAATGGTATTTCTTCTAGCTATTCTGTCAATGATGGTGTAACACAAGAATCAGTTTTAGGACCCAATCGCTTTACACTTTATGCAAGTCAGGTCAGAACATCCCTGATGCCTTCTTACATCTTTATTCCGACAATACAATTGTTTATTGTAGAGTTAGAACAATTGCTAAGGTTTTCCAGCTTGTATAGTCTGTATTCAGTAATGTTCAGTCAGACTTGTTCCATCTCAAACTGGTGCTAAATGCTGACAAAGCCAAAGGAATGCTGTTTTCAAACAGAAAATTGATGCCAGCAGTCCTTCCTCCTATCTAATCAATGCATGGCGTTCCTATTGCGTTTGTGGATTCTTACAAATACTTGGAAATTTTGGTTGATGTACATCTCTCTTTTAAGCCTCATGCCAAAAAACTTGACAAAGAAGATTAAATTAAAATTGGGTTTATCTAAAAAAGCTAAGTCTGGTCCTCTGGACATTCAAAAAAACAAAAAAACAAAACAAAGCAAAAAATTGTAGAAACGTTTCGTCTTTCGTCCGAAAGACTTCCTCAGTCTGAGGTGCTGGGTTCAGCTCAGTCTTATAAATAGCACCCTCTCACAGTGTTACACAACCAGTTGGCTGATGACAGCCTGAAACCAGCTGCTCACATGATCAAGGAGGACCATCAGCCTAACAATGGATCGTTAGCACCCTGATGGTTGTTTGCTATTCACAGAGGGCTGAGTGATACCAGCAATCACAGCATTGTAGGAGGGGGACAGTTGAACTCGGAGGCCTCCACCCCTGTTTAATGATGGGCGGTTTCTTTTCACAAAGATGGCCTCCTTTACTCCTCTCTCAAACCATCGTTCCTCTCTATCAAGGATGTGAACATCTTCATCCCTGAAAGAGTGACCGCTGGCCTGGAGATGAGTGTAGACTGCAGAGTCCTGACCTGATGATGTTGATCTTCTGTGCTGGGCCATCCTTTTGGCCAGTGGCTGTTTAGTTTCCCCGATATAAGACTGATCACAGCCCTCCTGACACTGAACAGCATACACAATGTTACTCTGTTTTTGCCGGGGGACTGGATCTTTGGGAAACAGTCATCCCAAAGATCCAGTCCCCCGGCAAAAACAGAGTAACATTGTGTATGCTGTTCAGTGTCAGGAGGGCTGTGATCAGTCTTATATCGGGGAAACTAAACAGCCACTGGCCAAAAGGATGGCCCAGCACAGAAGATCAACATCATCAGGTCAGGACTCTGCAGTCTACACTCATCTCCAGGCCAGCGGTCACTCTTTCAGGGATGAAGATGTTCACATCCTTGATAGAGAGGAACGATGGTTTGAGAGAGGAGTAAAGGAGGCCATCTTTGTGAAAAGAAACCGCCCATCATTAAACAGGGGTGGAGGCCTCCGAGTTCAACTGTCCCCCTCCTACAATGCTGTGATTGCTGGTATCACTCAGCCCTCTGTGAATAGCAAACAACCATCAGGGTGCTAACGATCCATTGTTAGGCTGATGGTCCTCCTTGATCATGTGAGCAGCTGGTTTCAGGCTGTCATCAGCCAACTGGTTGTGTAACACTGTGAGAGGGTGCTATTTATAAGACTGAGCTGAACCCAGCACCTCAGACTGAGGAAGTCTTTCGGACGAAAGACGAAACGTTTCTACAATTTTTTGCTTTGTTTTGTTTTTTTGTTTTTTTGAATGTCCAGAGGACCAGACTTAGCTTTTTTAGATTTTTCTACCTGGATTATTGAGCATGCATCAGGGAAAATTGGGTTTAATTTCAGAAAATATATTGCTTAACTCTGAATGCCAGGAAACACCTTACAGCTGCTACTTTCATACCAGACATTGATTGTGGTGACACCATTTACATGAATGCTCCTGCCAGCTCCTTGCAGATCTTGGATGCTGTCTACCACGGCGAGCTAAGATTCATAACCGGTTGTAACTACTGTACCCTCACTGCACCCTCTACTCCTTGGTCATTTGGTCATCATTTTCTACACTTAAGCTCTCACACTAGTAAATTTTCATCTATAAATCACTACTTGGTCTGCTGCCTTCTTATATCTCCTCCCACATGTCATATCTTCAGTGAAACTACAGCATGCACTATCAGGCCATACCTGCAGCGTCCCATTAGTGCGGACTGAATGTGGCAAAAAGGCCTTCTCCTACTTTGCTCCTATAACCTGGAACACCTTGCAAAAAGCTCTTAAGTTGTCTACTTTGATTTCTTTAAGGGATTTTAATCATTTGATAAGGTCATTAGAAAAATCAAAGCAAACATGTTCTTTTTTTAACCTTGTTTATAAAGCACCTTGATTTTATTGTTTATAACACTACTTTTTTTTATTTTATTTGCATTTTATTGTGTATTGTTTATTGTTGTCTATACCTTCTGTTGTTTAAAACAGGTATATCTTGAAAATGAGTCTTCATGACTCATTGAGACTAACCTGTATACATAAAGGTTTAATGAGAGGCTGGGTAAACCCCAGACAGGTCACCATCCGTCACAGGGTCAGATAAAAACAAATAGCAAGTACAGTATACTCACACCTTCATCTAGATATTATTTGAAATTACCAACAAACCTACCATCCATGTGTTTTGGAATGTGTAAGAAACATGTTGGACACAGAAAAACCTGAAAATGCATAGAACATACAAGCATGCACAAAAAGACCCCAGCTGCGTTTCAAACCCAAGACCTTAGCTGTGAGGCAACAACTCTAGTTTCACCACAGTGCAGATACAGTATATGGAAAACAGAAACAGGCATGTAAAATGAAGGTAAACAAAGTATATATATATACATATATATATATATACATATATATATACATATATATATACATATATATATACATATATATAT
>JBBPBX010038985.1:0-19369 GCA_038048925.1 Garcialebias charrua
CGACAGTCAACAGGAGAGAACAAGGACTTCCAGCTTGTTATTTCAAATAAACTTGTATCCAAAATAAACTGGAGTGTGTGTGTGCTCAGTAAAACATCCAAGATGTTATATCAAATAAAAATCAGTGATTTTTATTCATTAGTAGACCTGTGACAAGCTCAAAACAAGTTTTGCTATCTTTGTTTTAATTTTCTGTGAAAATCAAGACAAAGGATGCGTCATGTTTGTTATTTTAAACTTTTTGTAAACTGGAAAGCTTGTGTGCACAGAATTACGATAAAAGTGTTAAAATGCAGACATGTCTGCATTAATTCTGTGTAACTGTTCTGCTATCAATATTTGATTTTATGTGAAAATCAAATTAAAGGATGTTGTGTGTTCAACATTTCAAACTGTACTCTATTCAAAAACAGGAAAGCTGAAATGTGGGCCGAATTACATCAAAAACGTAGTCTTTAAAGTAACCAGTAGATGGGGGTGCAAAGCTGATATGCTTTAATCACAGCAACTGCAATTTCTCTTTCTGGCCGCTATAGAGGCGCTGTTGTCACCCGTGAGCGAAGCCTTAGATTGGCCGTTAGTGAACAAAACATCCAACAAACGGATTAAAAGCACCTCAAAGAAAGATCTAGAGCCTTTATGTGACAATCTCTAGAACCCCAGTCTCATGAAAGATGGCTCAATGTGACTAACATCGTTTGGAACAGGTACTGTGATTTTTAAACTTTTTGTAAAAGAAAATAGTCGGTCCCATAAACCAGTTGTAGCTTCCGGTGTCACGTGACCTGGTCACATGGCGTTCGGTAGTCTTACACCAACTGCGTTAAAACAGCATTTAAAATCTCAAAAACACAGCAATTAAACAGGTTTTCAAAGATATTAACGGACAAGCAAGCGTGAAGCTTGTCCGGGCTGGTAACTGAAGTGAAAACTGACGAGGAGTGGGCCGTCCCACCCGGCATGCGTCACCACTTTCAGCGTAACCGACAAAACACAGCGAAGACAAAACATGTAGTTCTTAACCCAAGCGCTCATGGGTAATGTACTCTTCTATACCTTACGTCTCTCTACGTCATTCACGTTGACGTGCCGTTCAAACGACGCATTCACGGACCTCAAGGTCGGTCGGACTCTAGCTTTGAACAGATTTTTTAACGTCCTAAAACACTTATAAATATCACAAAACACAGCGGTTAAAACCTCTTAACAGTCACGGGCCCGCCCGCGGGCCCGTGACTGTCTAATTTGCAGGTGTTAGATCGTGATTTCCCAAATATGGCAGCTTTTGAAGTTTTTACGCTTTAAAAGTCTTCCATAGGCTGTCTGCTTTTGATTGACACCAATTTTGACCAACTGGGTGAAACTTTTCAGTCTTGACAGCCAATTAAAAGTCACAGACCCAACAAGCTAACTTCCACCCTCCCCCTGTTCTCGCCCACGTGGGTCTTGGCCAATCAAATGAGAGCTAATTTTGACATCACTATCTTGTAGCCAATAAGATTGCCTTTCCATAGACATGTGACATGACATGCTTTGACCTACTTCAAAGCTCTCAAATTCACTGCGCAGTGTTGCCAGGCGTACGATAATTATCGTATTTGTACGATAATTTTACCCTCTGTACGATGTACGATCAATAATCCCGAAAAAGGCCAAAAATACGATAATTTGGCCATTCTGTGAACGTGTAGTTGTGATCGGGTTCCATCAGCCTGTCGCAACTGTCTGTCTGAGTTTTTTTGTGAACCCTGAAGGCATCTTGAAATTCCAGCCAATCGTGCTTTTCTAAATGTGACAGAAGAGTGACGTATATGCAGAACAACGACCATGATTGGCTGAAAAGTCCGCTGCACCCGCCCCATGCGTTAGAAAAAGCAGAGCCGTGTGACACGGTCTGGAAGAAGTGATGAAAATGATAGAACGTTTATATAAAGTTGAACGTTAAATTATAATAAATATATTAAGAAAACATGACAGGAAAACTGGGACATTACTGATACAGGAAGACATTTACACAACATTCATAAGGTAAGATATACAAGGAAAGCAGGAAGAAACAGGAACTTACTCGCATTAGAACAGGACACACAGACCTTAATAAATCTCTTAAAATAATTGCAAAGCATGAAACAGGACTTTTTTGTGACATGTGCACCAGCAATTTCCCTGAAACGGTTCAACATGTCTTTATGGAATGTCCAGGGTATGAAACAAAGAATGCATTTCCAAAAATAAATAAATAAAATGAATATTAAATTTACAATTAGGGATTTTTGAATGTCCAGAGGACCAGACTTAGCTTTTTTAGATTTTTCTACCTGGATTATTGAGCATGCATCAGGGTACAATTAGGGATGTTTTTAGCAGTGATATCAGTAAAGTTAAAGATCAAGTTATTATTTCCTTGAAAATACAAACTTAATAGACAGAATTTAGTTGAGTTATTAAATTAGTTTTACAGAATTAGTTTTTTAATTTTTTTTATCTCCTGTCCACACTTCAGCTCGGTGGTGGTTTAACCCGACCGCCATGAAACAAAACAAGAAGAGTGTGGGGGGGCTCGGCTCATCAGTTGCCACTTGTTTATGACGGGTGTACGATAATTTCCCTCAAAATACGATAATTTTAGGGCTCTAGTACGATAATCCTACATTTCTCACCTGGCAACACTGTCACTGCGAGACGATGACCTGCAGCTGCGCTCCTCCTGCCTCAAACGGTAAGGTGCGTGTTTGTTGACGTTTACGCGTCGTTTTTCTGACTTTGATCAATCTTTAGCCATGGATAAATGCAATGGAAACATGAAATAAAAAGCTTTATAGCTTGATTTTCAAGGAAAAAGTAAATGATCAGTCACGAAGCTCTCTTGTCCCCTTTGTGTGTGCGCTTGTGTGTGTCGCGCGGCGGGGGTGCGGGTGAAGGTGCGGGGGTGTCTGGAGACCAGCAGGAGACCCCTGTGGTGTCATTGTTCCTTTGTGAGGCTAATGTGTGTTATCTGAGGCTTATCTTTGGCTGTTGGGACTCCTCTGGGGTGAAATATCTCCTCTTGTGAGTTACAGTATACAGGTAGTCCCCGAGCTACGAGCGGCCTGCTGTCATGTTACTGTATTTCTATCAGCTTGAGAGTAAATATATGAATGTAACAGATGTAAGCTTTGAATAGACAGTCATCCTGAACTATGTTGAAGTATAGAAAAGTATTCAGACATTTCAAGTTTGCATAATACAGGTGTTACACAGTATGGCACATGTACTGTACTGTACTAGATTTACAGAATTCCGCCTGGACCTGCACATACAAAAACAGGCACAGAATCCTCAATTTTTATGCTATTGACTTCAAATTTGAAACTGTATTAGTAAATACTTCTGTCTTTGGGCTCATATGAAATTCAAATCACTATCTTGTTGTATCAGTGTGCAGGTGCTTGACACATATAAATATTTTTAGGCGAGGCAAGAAAAACGCTTTATTTCTGTGTGCTCTCACTTCAATGAATACAAAATAATAACAGATACAACAAATATGACTGCTGAAACAAAAAATTCAAAGTGTTATCTTTACAAAGACACCATCCAATTGTTTGTAGTCCATAGGGTTCAAGAACAGCTTCTAATTTAAATTGGGTATGTCTTTTTTAGGCGTTTTTCGGAAATTTGAGGTGAATGCTAAGATTAAGCAGTCTTCGACGATATTACATGCATAGAAACAAAACAAAACAGACAAAATGTTAGAAATATGTGAACCAAATGAAATCTGACGACCAGCAGTCTATCAGAACCAACGATTTTGAACACGACACACAATGGACCAACCACAGCGCTTTATGCAGCCTCAGCTCCGGGAACGCTAACCTAGCTTACCCCTAAGTTCTGGACCTTTCTCAAAATAAACGTATAAAACCCCACAGAAAAATTCTGTTAACGTACCAAAATCACATAAAGGCAAACCCCCGCGCCTTCCTGAGGAAGACAGCACTTCTAACTGTTGAAAACAACGGACTCCAAACCCAGAAACTGAGTGGGTTCTCCCGAACCACAAACAAACCATGTTGTAACAGAAATAGCACACCGGAGCAGCCCGACAATGTGAAAACAGCAGACAACAGTAATCCGCAGATGTAATAAGATGAGAATTGTGGTGGAAGGGTGACACGGCGGTCACAACAATGAAAAATGCATGCTACGTGCGACACGTTATGAAAACGTCTCACAGACTCGGACAAAATTCATCACCAGCAGCTTCTAACAGACGTTTAAAATTGAAACAAAAATAATTCCAACGTGAAATGACGCAGACAATGCAAGAACAGCAATTTCCCGACACTCACCAGCCAGAATTATCTTCCCAAGTCCAAAAACAGGGATAAACTATGCCAACAACCGTAACAATAGACTACAAAAATACAATTTAATAACCGTCCAGGGACTCGGACGAGCCACCAATATGTAATTAAACACGTGGGGTGCAATCACTTGTAAGGGATATAATACTAGTCAGTTTGCTGATTAGTACAATATTCCAGATGAAGGATTTGAGCAGGTTTTATCTGCACAAACATCATCAATATTCACGAGTTCACCCTTTTTCCGGATTAAATTGCTTAAATGTGACTAGACAAAATGTAATTTCACGAGAGACGTCAACTTATGTTGATCCACCAGAAGATGAATCTTTTATTGAGAAAATCATAAAAGTACATTAAACATTTGTATCGAGATTAGCTCTGATTTAATAACTACTGTAGACATAATTCAAATTGAAACAAACAGACAAGTTAAAGTCTAACTTCCTACCGGTACATTTACTTAAAAGTTTACTGGCTTAAGAAAAATAAGAATAAGGAGGAAGAAGTGGAATGAAAGCTAAGTTTAACAGAAGTTAATTATTTTGAAATGCAGCAAGGTGGCACTTTTCCCAAATGAGTCCGGCTGGACTCCCCGCACGTTCAGCATACAATTTACGACTCTTTACCTGGTGACGAGCACGTCTCTTGGAGATAAGAGCTGAGAAGTTGTGGACACTTAACGGACTGTGTTGTCCAGTTGCACTTCCGCGCGTGTATAGCTGATTCAATGATACGAGCAAGAGCGCCTTTCCCGGCAGGAACCAGGCCAACGTCCTGACTGGGTTTCAAAATAAAACTTTCAGAAAACAAATTCTTTCAAAACAGAAAAGAGTGAGTTACAGCTGAGCTGTGCTGTAACCCTGGTTGAGAAACGTAGGTCTAATTGACAAATGACCACATTGTTCCACCAGTTTCCAGAGAAGAACCAAGTTGTTCAGTTTAGTTCTACCTTTCACACTCTTTCACACTGAAGCCAAAACAGGAAGTAAGAGTTTATATGGAGGGCGGAGTCTGCCCACTTCCTGAATGGTTATTGGCTGTTTTAGAAAGTAAAGGAGGGATTTTTCAGTTCCCATAGTCGGAATATCTCTGAAGGACAGCAGGAAAACTGTTTAGAGAACCGGCCAGATGGACTAGCCAGCAAGGTGAAATATTATGTCTAGCTTGATAGACAAAACAGAGAAGTTCACTTAAGAGTTTACCCTTAACTGTACCATAGATTTTACAGCACCATTGTACTAAAGAATAAACCAACAGAAGGGTAAAACTCATGCAAATAACAAATCATCATTAAAGGACAAAAGCATACTGTTGATCAATTCTGAATTAACACAAATTAAAAGGAAGTCTATTTCTGAGTGATGTGTGTTTGTTAATTCAAAATAATTGTAACAAAATAGTGTCCACTTGTCTCCTTGAGAGCTTCAAGAAAAGTGTAACACTCAGAGATTCAGAGAGATGTGAAGAGGTTTAAATCCAGTAACGGACACGAGGTGCTGTATCACTACATAGCACAATGCTCCAGCGAAGAGTAGAACTCAACTGCAGCCTTATATAGTTGAGGACCTCATCAGGGAGATGACTGGCAGCTGTGGTAATTGGTGGCCATCTTGGAGAGGAGCTGCAGTCGGTAGTACTCTTACAAAAACAAGAATGTCTGCATTGGTTTTTGCCATGAACTTTGCAGTTGTTTAAAGTCCCTTAGAGAGGTCAAGTTCAAGAGCTTCATATCGTTTTGCAAGGTGTTCCAGGGAACAGGAGCGGAGCAATAGAAGTCCCCTTTGCCTAGTTTGGTCTGCACTGAGGGAACACTGCACATAATTATGTCCTGAGAGTGCACTCTGTAGCTGCACTCACAAAGTGACATGTAGGAGGAGATGTATGAAGGCAACAGAACAAGAAGTGATTTAAAAATGAAAAGATGAGAGTCTGCAGGAAGTTAATGATGACCAGTTAGACAACAGCCATTCCTGAATCTTAGCGCACTGTAATAGACAACATTCAACATCTGCAGGGTGCTTGTAGGGGCAGTCATGAAAATAATGTCTCCATAGTCAATGGAGGGAAGTAATGTAGCAGTTACAAGGTGTTTCCTAGCATTCAGAGTTAGACAGGATCCAACCCAGTTTTACTTTCAGTTTCTTTACCAAGTTTTCGACATGAGGCTTTAAAGAGAGCTGCAAATTGACCAAGATACCCAAGCATTTGTAAGAATTGTCCAACTCAATTGAAACACAATTCGAAGATTAAAAAAGAAAAGAAAAATAAAGAAGGACTGCTGGTACCGACTTTCTGTTTGAAAACAACATCCATTTGGTTTTGTCAGCATTATCACAAGTTTGAGATGGAACAAATCTAGCTGGATGAAGTCAAAAGCACACTGTAAAAGCTGTAAAAACATATCAACTGTTTTAGCTTGACAATAAACTACCATGTCATCGGTGTAGACATGTATGGACGATCGGAAATTAACTGGCCTACATTGCATATGTAGATTGTGAAGAGGATGGGTCCTAAAACTGAACCTTATGGTACACCATTGATTGTCTCCGATCTGAGAGTTAATTAGAGAACCAGCCAATAGTTTGATCTGAGAAACCAATTTCTGAGAGCTCATGACAGAATATATGGTCCACAGTGTCAAAAGCTTTAGACAGGTCTAAATAAAGAGCAGCACAATCATCATTGGCACAATAATCCTTGTCCTACCTGAGGGTCCCATAAACATTATTTTATTTTAACTGGAATGACTGTGGGGCAACACAGTGGCATAGTTGGTAGAGCCACTGCCTCTCAGCAAGCACTTTAAAATAGGAACAGCAGTGACCTGGAGGAATATAAGCGACCTGGTTTTCCTCCCACAGACCAAAAACTTACGTGTTAGGCTGATTGTTAACGCTAATGCCCCTTTTCCATAGGTCCTGCTCGGCTCGGTCCTTATTGGGCCAGTATAGGTCGGATCGGTTAATTTTCTGTTTCCACTGTGCCTATTAGTGCCCCTTCAGTGGGCAGATCATTATTATCGATGCACAACACTTTTTAAAAACCTTCTCATTATGTGTTGCTCCATCTAGCTCACTCTGAACTTTTTCGTCGGCCAACAAAAACAGAAACACCTGAACTTCAGCATTTAAATAATAAAGTAGAATACTATGTGTTGTCATCATTGTATGTTTCCATACAAAGACAAAATTGGCTCTCTGCATTTAACGCATCACACCTGGGATACACTCAGATGGAGCAGTGGGCAGCTATGTAAGCTGCTCGGGGAGCAATTTGGGATTGGGTGTCCTGTTCAGAGACACCACGAGCTGTGCAATTAACGGGGATCATACCCAGGACCACCTCAGCCCCTTTGACCAAGGTTGTGACATAATCTTTTGTTTTAACCTTCAAAATACTCCAAAATATGCTCCTTTGGATTTGAGTTGTTTCTGGTGGCGGGTTAAAAAGAAAATGGTGGATCAGGTTGGGGTGGAAGTTTCTGTAACTTTGTCCTCTGACCAATGACTCCGACCCCTTACCAATCAGTAACCAACAGTGCGCTGATGTCATGTTTTAGGGTCCTGCTTTGCCTCAATAGAACCACATAGAAGTAGATACTAAAAAAAACAGGGTGGTTCTACAATGAAGGCCCTGTGAAAAAGAACATGGAACCGGCCTGAGCAGGGTAAAGCAGGGCCAAGGAGGAACCTGTAATGGACTTGCAACCTGTCCAGGATGTCCCCCGTTTCTCACACATTGATAGCTGGAGATGACCCGAAAAAGAAGAAGTGAGTAAAAGATAATGGATGAATGAATGGAACTTTAACAGCTAAGACATTTTTGAAACTAGACCTGTTTCAAGATTGGCTTGCTCATGCTAGCTCACCACTCGCATAAGAACACATTTTATTCCTCCAAACTGTGGTTGTTCAATGAGGTTTCTACAACAGGTAAGATATTAAAATAATAAAAGAACT
The DNA here is from genome assembly GCA_038048925.1 of Garcialebias charrua. NCBI lineage: Eukaryota > Metazoa > Chordata > Actinopteri > Cyprinodontiformes > Rivulidae > Garcialebias > Garcialebias charrua. The sequence continues at coordinate 8,312 of JBBPBX010038985.1, forward strand.
AAAGGATTTAGAACAAGAACTCGGATACAAACGGCTGGAATTAGTTTTCTCCGCAGGGTGTCTGGACTCTCCCTTAGAGATAGGGAGAAGCTCGGTCATCCGGGAGGGACTCAGAGTAGAGCCGCGGCTTCTCCACATCTAGAGGAGCCAGTTGAGGTGGATCGGCATCTGGTTAAGATGCCACCTGGACGCCTCCCTGGTGAGGTGTTCCGGGCATGTCCCACCAGGAGGAGACCCAGAGGAAGACCCAGGACACGCTGGAGGAACTATGTTTCTCGGCTGGCCTGGGAGCGCCTTGGGATTCCCCCGGAGGAGCTTCTCCAAGTGGCTGGGGAGAGGGAAGTCTGGACTTCCTTACTTAGGCTGCTACCCCCGTGACCCGACCCCTGATAAGCGGAAGACAATGGATGGATGAAGGATTTAGAAAAACTTTGATGAGCTCAAGAGAAGACAACTTACAATCACTGAAACAACTCACACATAACAATTGACAAAATATACAGTCAAATGAACAAATACATTAAAGCATGACAACATACGAAGACTCAGAATCTAAAATATATAATGTTGAAGATGTGATTGATACAAAATTCTTTCCAGTAATAAAAGATTGTGAATATTATAATGAAGATCTGTTTAATGACATCATTATTACAAACAGAGGTCTCTCTATTATTCACTTCAATAGTAGAAGCATAAATGCAAATATATCCAAAATAACAGATTATTTAAAACATTTAAACATAACTTTTACTTTAATAGCACTGTCAGAGACATGGCTTAATGATGAAAACACAAATAATATTCACATCGAAGGGTATGAACTAAATCATATGAACAGAAATAATAAAAGGGGTGGTGGAATCGCTCTATTTGTTAATAATGAAATAAAATGTAAATTAGTTAGTGAAATGTCAATAATTGTTGATAATATAATGGAAATGATAACAATAGAAATAATAAACAAGAATGATAAACACATAATAATAAGTTGTGTATATAGGTCACCAAGATTCAAATATGGTAAAATGGTAAATAGAGCTTAGTTATATAGCGCTTTCCAGCCCCCTTTGAGGGGCCCCAAAGCGCTTCACAGTACCAACCATTCATCCATTCATTCACACATTCATACATTCATTCATTCATTCATGGGGCAGCACGGTGGCACAACTGGTAGAGCTGCTGCCTCTCAGCAAGAAGGTTGCCGGTTCAAATCCCGGTCCGGGGGCCTTTCTGGGTGGAGTTTGCATGTTCTCCCCGTGCATGCGTGGGTTTCCTCCGGGTACTCCGGTTTCCTCCCACAGACCAAAAACATGCACGTTAGGTTGATTGGTGACTCTAAATTGACCCTAGGTGTGAGAGTGGATAGTTGTTTGGTTTGAGTGAGACAGGTCCCTCTTGTAAATGAGTCCCCATGACTCAACGAGGCTAGCCTGTATGAATAAAGGTTAAATGAATACACCGGTAGCAGTAGACTGCCATGCAAGGTGCTGCCTGTCCTACTGGGAGCAATTCGGGGTTGAGTATCTTGCCCAAGGACACATCAAGGTATGCCGTGACCGGGGATCAAACCCGAGACCTTCTGGTCCTGAGCCGGCTGCCCTGCCTCTACACCATCTCGGCCCCGATAAAATAGATAAATATAGAGTTATTCACCGATAAAATCATGGAGCTATTGGAAAAGAGTTGTAATGAAATAGTTTTTTGTGTGGAGACTTTAATATTGATCTGGGAAATAAAACAGATTCAAATAACATCAGTACATTTATAGATTCAATTTATAGTTTAAATCTTTATCCGTTGATATCAAAACCAACAAGAATTTCAACTCATAGTGCCACAATAATTGATAATATATTCACAACTATAACAAATGGGGATGTGATAGGTGGTATTTTAACGACTGATTTAAGTGATCATTTACCAATTTTCACAATCTACAAAAACGATGAAAGCATCACAAAAGCAATTACAAGAAAGATAAAAATAATGAACACATCCAAAAAAGCTTTAGATAAATTAAAAGATGACTTAGATAAACAAAATTGGGAAGACGCGTATGTTGATGATGTGAACAGATCATATGATGAGTTTATGAATATTTTAGAAGCTATGCATGAAAAAAAATTGTGTGCAAAAAAATTATACAAAGAAAAATATTGTTGACCAACCATGGATGACGAAAGGATTGAGAAATGCTTGTAAAAGAAGAACTAGCTGTATTCATGCTTCTTGAAATCAGAACACATGAGGCAGAAGAAAAATATAAGAAGTATAAAAATAAATTAGTAGGGATTATAAGGAAACATAAGAAGGAATAGTATAGTTTTTTTTTTTTTTTTTTTCTTCTTTCGGCTTTATTCCCTGCGTTAGGGGTCGCCACAGCGAACTGGTCGCACGAAGATTTGGCAGTTGTTTTTACGCCGGATGCCCTTCCTGACACAACCACAGACCACCGAGCAACCACAGCCCTCTGTGTGGAGCAGAGAGCTGATATCTAGGGTTCCCGGGGGAGCAGATGGTGGGAAGAAGGAATAGTATAGTGATTTATTAAATAAAAGTAATGGTAATATGATAGCAACATGGCGAGTAATAATTAGTGTTCTGAAAAATCCTAAAGTAAAAACAGGTATTTCACAATATGTTGGTGACGATTCTCAGTCATCTAGGAAATGATCAAATCAAAAAAAGGTGTTCAATGAGAAACAACTAGACGTTATAGAAAGCCTTTTGGATGAAGGGCGAAACGTATTCTGCTACAAATAAAGTCCAGTTGTTTCTTATTGAACACCTTTTTTTGGTATTTCACAATATTTTCTAAAAGACAATGATGAAATCCATAATGATAATGAAATTATAAATAGATTTAATCAATATTTTGTGAATGTTGGATCAAGCATTGCAGCTAAAATGCCAAAAGTACTGTAGATAATAATGTGAGCCATTCAGTCATAGGTTGTGCACACAGTATTTTTCTTAAGGGAACTGACAAAGAAAAAAATATGAATGTAGTAATAAAAAGTACAGACAAGAGTTCAAAAGACTGGGTTGACATGGATATGATGTTTGTAAAGGACATAATGAGTCATGTTATTGAACCGTTTACATATACCGGTATATGTAATTTATATTTTCAACAGGAAAATGTCCAGATAATATGAAAGTAGCTAAAGTAGTTCCTCTTTTTAAAAATGGTGATACATATGTGTTCAACAATTATAGACCAATATCCTTGTTGCCACAGTTCTCAAAAATTCTAGAAAATACTATTTGTGACCAGATTAGATCAATTTATAGATAAACAAAATATTCTAAGCAACAGTCAGTATGGGTTTAGAGCAAGAAACTCTACATCAGTGGCTCTCATGGAATTAATAGAACAAATAACTACTGCTGTCGATCAAAAACAATATTGTGTTAGTATTTTTGTTGATTTAAAAAAAAAAGCATTTGATACTATTGACCACACTATTCTCCTTGAAATGTTTAATAAATATGGTATTAAAGGACTAGCATTGCAGTGGGTATCTAGCTATTTGAAAGGAAGGAAACAGTTTGTACAAATACATGATGTAAGATCTAACTTCTGCAACATCACATGTGGAGTTCCACAAGGCTCTGTACTTAGAACAAAGTTATTTATTTTATATGTGAATGACTTGGTAGATATGTCAGGACTCCATAAATGTGTCCTTTTTGCTGATGATACAGGATTTTTTGTTTGGGTAAAGGTATAGAACAGATGTTGGAGTTGATGAAGACAGAATTTGACAAAATACAAACTTGGTTTAAACTTAATAAATTGTCATTAAATCTAGATAATACTAATTACATGATATTCAGTAATAAAACGAAAACTGTTGATGTTCCATTTAAAATTGAAGGTGTTGAGATTTGTAGAGTGAGTGAGATGAAGTTTTTGGGTGTTATCATTGATGACAAACTGACATGAAAACAACACATAAATTCGGTAAGAATAAAAATAGCTAAATCTATTGTAGTACTGTACTGTACAAAGTCAGGGACTTATTAAATTACATAAAGCTCTGTTGCAGGGGCGGCCAGCCTATAGGGGGCGCTAGGGCGCCGCCCCACTGGAACTTCTTGAGCTATTCACCATTTTACATTGAAGACTTATTTTTTTTAATAAAAATGAAATAATAAAATAAAAATATTTCAAAATATATGCATATAAGTTTTTAGTTGTGTAGGATAAATATTTTATGAGTAATGATGAGTTATATTGTTTGTTTCAAAAACGTTTTCTGATTGGTGACGTAATTCCTGTCCTAGGGGGCGCATGAATCTTATCCATAGACTCTCGTTATAAATGGAGCATGCACAGTTATTTCACGACGTTACAAAACAATGGGAAGATGCTGGGCGCAGATTTTTCCACCCTGGGCACGTCCAACGTGAGCTCTACTTACCGATCATGTACTTCCGGTCTTTTTGTTGTTGTTTTTCTTTTGTCTGAGAAATGAGCTGTGCAGTGACAAGCAGGATGGCTGCAGGTAGGTTTTAAATCATTGAAAGCCCTTTATCTAATGCCCATTTGCATTTCTGACTGATATGCCTCTAAACTTCTAGATGGCTCTGTTTCTGAAAAAAGCCTTCAGTTGACTGTTTATTCTAAAAGTGGCTACTGGTGAGTTTGTTTTTGGAGCTAGAATGCTTATGCTAGCCTTTATCTAATGCTTATATTATTATATTACCGTTCCTGACCGATATGCCTCTCAACATTTAGATGGCTCTGTTTGTGAAAAAGCCTTCAGTTCACTGCAAGTGGGAACTGGTGAGTTTTTTTGTTTTTTGTTTGTGGAGTTAGCATGCTAGCGCTAGCCTCCAGGTTTTATTGTATTGGACTCTGATGGCTACATTTATTTCAATGTGCTTATAAAAAGTATCAAACATGAATAATTTTATATACTAAATGTCACTGGTGGTGTTTTACTATTTTTTAACACTGTATTGATCTGGAGAATGAAAACAAAGCCTCTTGCAAGTAGAAATGCAGAAATTGTTTTAATCTCACTTATTATCCTTTTTTTCTTCTTCTTCATGTTTTTCATACTTAGAGTGGAACAAGCATCCAGGACCATGTTGGTGCCATCAACTTCACTACGCAGCCTACTTGCTGTTGGGACAGAGGAGGAGCACCATCCACAAGTTCTTCATTGTTCTGGACAAGCAGGTACCATGCAAGTCAACCAGCTCACTTGGAGCTTTTGATGAACTTTTTAAGGCTCACTTTGTATTTGGAACTGTTTATAATCAAATGCTCCACAACATGTACGTCTTCATGCAAACAGCCGTCTACAACATAGATGTTGGCAATGTGGGAATTTATTTACACAATTATTTATTTACTCAATTGGTGTCCATCACATTTATTCAAACACATTTGTGTTTATCTTGAGATAATATTGCACCTTCATGTACAGTATTTCACTTCTGAATGTCATTATTGTAAAATGTTAACTCCAAAAGATTGGTGGTTGCAGTTAATTATTGGTTCAAAGGACAAAATCTGTTCTCTGACACTTGACACCCATCTTTTAATCTCTGCATATCAAACACAAAAAAATGCCTACATTACTTTCAACTGGGGCTACATAATTTTATGTGTAACAACAGCAACATATCCTAATTGATCACTAGTAGTCTAAAGTTGTGATTTGAAAAGCTTTGGTGTAATTTGTGGCAACAAATTTTACTTGACCCTCTTAAAAAATGGGCAAATTTTATGATTGATGCAGATAAGGATATTTGTCCTTTATTAAAAATGGCACATGACAAGATTTAAAAAATCACTTGGATAAATGGTTAAAGATGTTCCAGTAAATTCACCATGTCTTAAAAAAATATTTTTTTTTAACTGAAATTGCAAAGAAGCCTTTGTATTAAATTTTTGTATGAAGCTTAATAAATTGATAAGACAAGGAAGATTATGTTTTTGTGTCCTACAAATATTTTTGCAGAGTTTTGGCTGTATATCAGTAAGACATATTAACAATGGGTTTATAACAAAACAGTATATAATTGAGTACATTTTTGACACTGGCACTGTGTTTAGAGTTAAATACAATTAACAGTGGTGTTACATAGAGCTTACACTTATTAATAATAAATTGTGGGAGATGATTTAGAACAACACTTGAAAAGTAGCAGTGTCATATTTAAATAACACTGTGAGTGTTATTTATCTCATAGAGTAAAAGCATATTAACAATTGTGAGTGTTAATACAATTTTACTCTGCTCGTGGCTCTGGTGCCCGGCTCTGTCCGGGGGCCCTCGGCTCGCTGGTGGGTTGGGGGTTCATGTGCCGGGGGGTTGGGTGTCTGGGAGCGTGACTGGTGGCCAATGGGAGGGGGCGGGTTAACCCAGCCTGGGTGTCTAGTGTGTTATGTGTTCTGAAAGTTGTTAGTATGAAGGGTGGGTGTAGTATTTCTTCTGGGGTGGGGACTAAGTAGATGTCCTTGATGATGGTCTGGGACTATGCATGGCCGGTGTGCGGGCCCTGGTTGGGGTCCGCTCTCGGTGCTTCCTGGCTCTGTCGGCGGATAGGCGGGCGCTCTTGGCCGTGTCGTCCATGTGGGATTTTGTGTCTTCTTGGGCGGCGGGCTGACTGCGGTTCGTAGGGGTAGTGGCGGCCCTGGTGGATGTGGGCTGTTGGTTCTGCTGTTGGCGGCCCTCGTGGCCGTGTCCCTCTCTGGTCTTGGACTCAATGGCCTGGCGGTCGGAGAGGTGTTTTTTTGCCTCGCTCCTTGGGTGGACCTTGGCGAACTGGGGGGGGTATGTAGGGTCAGCGGGGGAGCTGACTCGCTGCGGGAGCATTGTTCCTGCAGATATTTTCTCCCCATCCCTCACCACGCACCTCCGCCCTATTCATCTCAAATTAATACATGTAGGGATTTTGAGACTCGGGTGTGCTACAACGTTTTTACATCTCTGTTGTTCAGAACCACCTGGGACTCAATTTTATTATACACCTTAGACATTCACTCATAAACATCCTCATAAAAGTCACATATAGGGAATGGAATGAGCACTATGGTTATGGGTGGCGGGATGACATCACTCTCGCCCCCTGTGCCTATGCTCACTCACAATTATGCATTTAGACAATAAGGGTCTGGGTTAGAGTTGGAGTGGAGGGGAAACTGGTATAATGCCAGCCTTTGCTCCTTCTCTTTCCTTTTTAAGTGCACTTTACAACAACACACACCAACAGCACATTTGGGGACGGGGGTATGTGTGTCGGGGTCTAGATTTGTTAATTTCAATTTTATTTATTTATTTATATAAATATATATATTTTTTAAATTATTATTATTATTTTTCTCTCACCCCCCTGGTTGCCTGGCGGACATTCTGGGTGTGTGCCGTCAGGGGTTGTCCTGGGATATGGGGGGGTTCGGGGCCTCGGGGTTTGCCGTGGGCGAGGCTGGCATTGCGCTCTCCCTGGGACTGCTTGGGCTCGGGTGTCCTGTCCTGTCGGCAGGGCGAGGGTTGGGCCGAATCTTGGATGTCGGCTACTCTCCACCCCAGAATGAATGGGCCTACCTCCTGGGTTTGGGTATGGGCTGCCCCAAGTAGGGGGCAGGTACATGTCTTGGACCTAGGGGGTATAGAGGGTGCATCAGGATTATGAATGGAACGTGTCGTTATTGTTTGTCTTTGTGTGAGTGAGGATGAGGGTGGGTCTGAGTGAGTGTGTCTGTGTATGAATGTCTAATTGTCAGGCTGGATTAGGACTGCCCCCTCTCTGTTACATCTAAGGTTACTTGGTGTCGCGCTCCTGCCACTTGGCCCCCGGGTGGGTGTCCCTTGGCCTGCGGGCGGGCTGGGGGCCCTTGCTGTCGCCTTCGGGGGTTGGGCGCTTGGGCGTGTGTCGGCTCGGCCTGGTGGCTGCCTGGTGGGGCTCGGGTCCTCTGGTCCTATCGGGTCCGGGCCTGAGGGATGGGCGCCCCCGGTGCCCGGGCCTCGGTGCCTGGGCCTGGGGCTACGTCAGTGCAGCGGGCTCTTGCAACGGGCTCCGGCTAGGGCCTGTGGGCTTGTCGCTGTTGGCCTCCCGGGGGTCATTGTGTGTGGTCACTGGTGGAGCTTGTCTGGCTCTCCCCCTTGGTCGGATCTGGGGAGTGGGCGAGTGGCTTGTCCTGTTCGGGTGGCCCTGGGGACTCTGGGCTCGGGGTCCTTCTTGGGGTCTTGGGCTTTGATCGCCCCTTCGTCTGCCTCGGGCCTTGGGGGGACGGATCTCTGATGCTTCACGGTCGCTACTAAATGTTCTATTGGAGGAACCTTATTCACTTATGCATGCTCACAACCACACACAAATGGATGCAGGGATGTATATGTAGCTATCATATGCAGATATGTAGATGGATATGTGATATGAATGCATATGTATGTATACTGTATATATATTTGTAGATATGGGTATGTTTATTTATGGAAATCTACTGCAAGGTCATGAATATTATTAGTCTTTATGCATGTATGTTTCGTTGCTGTGTTCTGTCATGTGCTTTGCAGGATTGCGGACGGAGGTTGGGTGTGTGTGCCTTGTGCTCTTTTTGTGGATATTGTTGTTTTGTTGTCTTACTTTCTATCTTTCCTTTCTCTCTATTATAAAAAAAATCATATCGGTGTGAGAGGATGGTTGTAAGGTGAGAAGGGAGGCCATCTATAAATGAAAAAAAAAAAAAACGGGTAACTAATGGCTGAACCTTCTAAGGCTCCCAAAAAAAACATACTAGACTCCACCTGAGCTGAACCTTGACCATTACCAACTGGCCAATTTGTTCACAATTCCATCAGTTTTAAACGATAATAAAATAAGTTATTACAATTTTACCAATCTTGCCTACGAGAAGTCTATTAATTTTGATAGAGTTCATGAAAGCTGACTTTCTACAAAAACCCGATTTTTGAAGAAATTCAGATAGCAACGGTTTTCTTCTTTTATTTGTTGTTTTCCACAGACCTTCCTCTCTCTACCCTATATTTTTAGTCCTATAATATCTTCCTTTCCTCAGAGGGCTGTAATGCTTTCAGGCAAAAACACAGAAAAATAGTTTTAAGGCTAAGAAAATGCAAGTGTTCAATTAAAATGTGAAACTTGTGTTCATACAATGGAGCTCTTTGGAAATTACTAGATCACCAGTGACTGTAGTTATTTTAATCTTTGTGTCAACCCTGCTGAGCTTTATGAACCAAAACAGCAGGTCGCTTTCGTAAATGAGCCCATGAGGTTCAATAAGATTTACCTGACTAAATAAAGGTTGAATGAAAAATACTCGACCACCTCAGGAGATCACCAGTGGACTCTTCCCCATCCCACACCCCAGGTCAGGCGCTGGGAAATTTCCCTGGTTTCCATATTCCAGGCAAGGTAACCTGTGTTCTGTGGGCTTCCTTCATAGTTGTCTTGGAATTGCTTTGTCTGACTCATCCTCTGAGGCCAAACTTCAAACCTACAGAAATTCCTCTGTAGGGTTGCTGGGCTCGGCTTTGGGAAGAGTACGGAGTTCCATCATACAGAGGAGCTCCAACAGAGCTAATGCTCCTCTTCATCAACATACATTAGCTGATGTGGTTCAGAAATTTCTTGCTTCCAATCTGTGTCCCTTTAGAGACTTGATAGGCACATCACACTGGGAGGAGACTCCAGGGAAGATCAAGTTACTTCTGGCCTGAGAACATGAAACATGGAAACATGGCTAAATAACACCATGCCAGACTCATCTTTCCAGCTGGACAATAGACTGCTTTTCAAGGCGGACTGAAACCAGCTATCGGAGAAGGCACAAGGGGCAGCTCATGCATCTATGTAAACAAATGTTGGTGTACAAACTGTGTTCTGTAAACAGTTCCTGCTCCCGGGCTTTAGAACAGGGGTGTCAAACCCACTTACAAATGGGGGCCAAAATCAAAACCTTTTTCAAACTAAGGACCGGTTTCAGAATCTACATTAACTCAAGTTAGATACCCAACATCATTTCTTGGTTACAGGTTTCTGAACAAGAGTTTGATTGGTCTCATTTGATGTTCTGTTGCATTTTTGACATCATAATCAAAGATTACTGAAAATAAATTAAAGTGATAAAAGTATTTGACATTTAAAATAACATCTTGGGGTGCCCCGCTGTGGCGTAGTGGGTGAGCGCGGGGCACATATGCTGGGGGCGTTCGCCTCTCCACAGGCTCGCGCGGGTTCGCGTCCCAGACCCGGCGGGCTATTTTCTGTGGTGTCTCCTCCCCTCTCCCGTTTCACCCTCTCCCTCTCTTCAATAAAGGCCACTAGAGCCACAAAATGTAAAAAATAATTTAAAAAAAAATAACATCTTGGGGGCCAGATAAGATGTCAATGAGGGTCATTTTTGGCCCCCGGGCCTTGAGTTTGACACATATGCTTTAGAACAACTGACTATGAAATGTCTGCCACATTATTTACCTTGTGAGATCACAGCTGTGTATATCATTGGGGTCTACAGGAAACCCTTGAGTTACGTCAGGGATCCGGACCTACGGGTGTGACTTAGGTCGATTCTGCCGTATCTCGCATACCAAAAACACGTGCCTGTCGTAGGTCCGCATTTCTGACGTAGGTCGCGGCTATACCGCTAACGGAGCGCTAAACACACATTTAACGGCATGAGACTGAACAAGCGAACATCCTGGGCCTTAAACATGCACAGAACTTTATTTACAAACACTTAGATAACACATTATACCACACATTCATCCATAAACACACAAAACCAGTACAGTATAGCTCCAGATACTAATGCTAAAGATGTGTTGCAGGAGCTAAATGATAAGATTAGCTTGCTTCAAATCAAGCATCCGGAGGATTTTTACGTGGTGGCTGGTGACTTTAACTGCGTAAACCTGAAAAATATTCTGCCAAGATTCTATCAGCACATCACCATACCAACACACGGAAATAACACACTAGACCGTGTTTATACCAACATACAAGACATATACTATAGAGCATACCCTGACCCCACCATAGCCTCTTAGATCACATCTCCATCTTTCTGCCCCCTGT
>JBBPBX010038985.1:19485-30118 GCA_038048925.1 Garcialebias charrua
ACTGGCAGGTCTTCAGGGACGCTGCTGTAAATGAGGGAGAACTGGATCTGGAGGAAAGCACATCTGCTATCCTAAGTGTGTTGAAGATGTCATCACCACCAGGACTGTGAAATGCTACAATAGTATTTTCTGGACTATAGGCCACACCTTTATATAAGTCGCTTTGTCCAATTATTGTCAATAAATTGGAAAAATCCATAAACAGGTCACACCTTTATATAAGTTGCATCTATTATGCGTCACCGCTACGCGACGCGTCGGCGCGTCATTTGCCCTGCTGACAATGACGACCACAGGAGCATGCACGGAAGGACAAGATTAACACGGTAAAAACAATTATTTGTTTGCTGAAAATTATAGCAAAGATATGTCTTAGCTTAACCGTTCCTTAATAAATTCATGTAATGGTCAAATCTGCTGGATTTAAATTTTTTCGCTTTGAAAAAGTACAAGGGAAAACAACGAAGCTAACCGCGACACATTAACGTCTATAAAACATCAAATTTTATCTCAAACATCGCATAAAGCTATCCATCCATCCATCCATCTTCTTCCGCTTATCCGGGGTCGGGTCGCGGGGGTAGCAGCCTAAGTAGGGAGGCCCAGACTTCCCTCTCCCCAGCCACTTGGAGCAGCTCCTCCGGGGGAATCCCAAGGCGTTCCCAGGCCAGCCGAGAAACATAGTCCCTCCAGCGCGTCCTGGGTCTTCCTCTGGGTCTCCTCCCGGTGGGACATGCCCGGAACACCTCACCAGGGAGGCGTCCAGGAGGCATCCTAACCAGATGCCCGAGCCACCTCAACTGGCTCCTCTCGATGTGGAGAAGCAGCGGCTCTACTCCGAGTCCCTCCCGGATGACTGAGCTTCTCACCCTATCTCTAAGGGAGAGTCCAGCCACCCTGCGGAGAAAACTCATTTCAGCCGCTTGTATCCGAGATCTTGTTCTTTCGGTCATAACCCAAAGCTCATGACCATAGATGAGGGTGGGAACGTAGATCGATCGGTAAATTGAGAGCTTTGCCTTTTGACTCAGCTCTCTCTTCACCACGACAGACCGGTACAGCGCCCGCTTCACTGCGGACGCTGCACCTATCCGCCTATCGATCTCACGCTCCAGTTTTCCCTCATTCGTGAACAAGATCCCGAGATACTTAAACTCCTCCACTTGGGGCAGGACCTCCTCCCCGACCCGGAGAGAGGCGCATAAAGCTAATCAGTTGTAAATAATAGGGGTGTAACGAGATCTCGTTGTACGAGATCTCGCGATATTAAACTCCCGCGATATCTCTCGTTGAGAGGTAACGTTGTCTCGCGAGATGCTAATGCTAATGCTAGCAGAGCCCCTAGCAAGTCAGCGTCACGGACAGCATGGCTTCGCCGGATGAAGTTGCTATAGAAGACGCCCCAACTACTGATGGAGGGTGCCGCAGACGCCTCTACATTGATGGAGGGTAACGGCGCTGCCGACGCTGCCCCGAATGTAAAGACACGCGTGTAAACACCGGTGTGACCGGTGTTGCCAGATAGAGTCCCACCCACCCAAAGCAATCTCTACCCGCAAAAGTCAGAAGGAAAATCGCGGTGAACCGCCCAATCTGGCAACACTGGTGAGTGACGGCTGCAGAGTCAGTTTTGGAAAGTCCTGCGTGAATATCTATTTTTTTAAACAAAGTTGAACGTTCTAAGGTCTAAGGAGATTCAATCAGTAAAATGAAGACATCAGTTGGGTTTGTAATACATGTTAAAACAGAATAAAAGCCTTTTTGCGGCATAAAACCGATCTTTGAAGTTTTCTTGAACTAATGTTAAAATCTCGTCTCGTTCTCGCGAGATCTGTGATTTTCTCGTCTCGTCTCGTGAGTTTTGTGTATCGTTACACCCCTAGTAAATAACCATCTAGTGATTACGTTCTGTAAGTTTGATCAAAATCTGTCCTGTGGTTCTTGACCTATTTTGCTAATAAACACTGAGCTAACAGCGAAGTAGCTAGTTCATACCTCCAGAGCAGGAGGCTGGGCTGCGACAGAGTGAATCCGACCAGAGGAGGCTGCCGGTCGGACACATGAGCTGGAAACGGTCAGTGGACTCTGGAAGTGTCAGTCAGACCTCCAGAGCAGGAGGCCGGGCTGCGACAGACTGAGTCCGTCCAGAGGAGGCTCTCGTCGGACACATGAGATGGGAACGGTTGGTGGACCGTAGCGGACAAAGGTGGTACTGCACCCCTAGCGGCCAAAAGTGGTACTGCACCATTTTTGCCAAAATGGAAAAACGGTCATATCTGAGCCAAAAATTGGTCTAAAAATATGGGGAAAAGACCCTCACTATGCAACTGGATCCTGGATTTCTTAACCAACAGGCCGCAGTCTGTGAGGATCCAAACTTCTACTCCTCCACCAGTACTGGCTCCCCTCAGGGATGTGTGCTGAGCCCCCTCCTGTTCACGCTGCTCACATATAACTGCAGACCTACCCATCCAGGTTGTCATATAGTAAAATTTGCAGATGATACAGCGGCGGTTGGATTCATCACAAACAATGATGAGTCCAGCTACAGGCAGGAGGTGGAACACCTAGAGAGTTGGTGCAGGAATAACAACCTCCACATCAATGTGAATAAGACAAAGGAGATGATTGTGGATTTCAGAAGGAGCAAACCCCCCAGTATTAGCAGTAAGTATGTAAATCTACATTCTGGCATCTGGTTAAGATGCCTCCTGGGCACCTCCCTGGTGAGGTGTTCCGGGCATGTCCCACCAGGAGGAGACCCAGAGGAAGACCTAGGACACGCTGGAGGGACTATGTTTCTCAGCTGGCCTGGGAACGCCTTGGGATTCCCCTGGAGGAGCTGGCCCAAGTGGATGGGGAGAGGGAAGTCTGGGCCTCCTTACTTAGGCTGCTGCCCCCGCGACCCGACCCCGGATAAGCGGAAGACAATGGATGGATGGATGGATGGATGGATGGATGGATGGATGGATGGATGGATGGATGGAAATCTACACTTAATTCCTAGTTGACAAACCTGGGACAGATTTTTGTTGCCTCCAGTGCTTTAAGTGGGCCGGAACTCACCGGTACCCAGTTCCGCCACTTCTAAAATTTAACCCTGAGAGTACCGGGACTTTTTTTAAGCGTAAGGTGCGTTCCGGAACTTATTTTCGTCTTCTCCACTTGAAAGACCCGTGGCAGATTAGAATGCATCATTTCCCCCGACTGGATTTCAAGAAAGAGTAATGCATCTTCACGACAATAAAACATCTTTGGTGGAGCGCGACATTTGGCCAATCACAGCCTCAGGATAGACAGGGGGAGGAGACGACAGGACAGCGAAATCTGTAAAAAAACAAAAACAAACTGCAGCGCGACAGAGCGCGAGGGAAGCGGAAGTAACTCCTCCAACGTGTGGGTAAAGTTAATATTTTTATACATGCAGTGTAACCATTGTTTAGTAAAATGGCATGTTGTGTTACAAATAAAACTAAATAAAAATTAACAAAATAAAAGTCAATTGCACCCCTAAAGCCACTGTGATAAAGTATCACATTAATTTTATTATTTTAGCCACAGGAGTGAATTTAAAAACAGGATGATGTCTATATGAACTAGTTGAATGAGGTGTCTCTAAAATATCCTGATTCATGATCAATAATAATTTCAACAATTTTTTAATCTGTCCACAGGACCTGACTTTATTTTGTTAGATGTCTCTAAAATAGTTAGTGAATCATGTTTACATGTAGGTAAACATAGATGTTTAACAACTTGTTAAAATAGGAAATGGCATCTACTTTATTCAAAATTTCTGGCAAAACATCTTCACCAGCATATTTAAGAAACTAGTTTTTACTGTTAGTAAGTAATACCTGGACTATTTAGAATTAACTTTCTTGTTAGTAAGTTTTATTTATATAGCACATTTCACAGACATTTCTCCACATCGAGAGGAGCCAGTTGAGGTGGCTCGGGCATCTGGTTAGGATGCCTCCTGGACGCCTCCCTGGTGAGGTGTTCCGGGCATGTCCCACCGGGAGGAGACCCAGAGGAAGACCCAGGACACGCTGGAGGGACTATGTTTCTCGGCTGGCCTGGGAACGCCTTGGGATTCCCCCAGAGGAGCTGCTCCAAGTGGCTGGGGAGAGGGAAGTCTGGGCCTCCCTACTTAGGCTGCTACCCCCGCGACCCGACCCCGGATAAGCGGAAGAAAATGGATGGATGGATGGATTTCACAGACATGAGAGTCACAAAGTGCTTTACAAAAGGAAAAATAAAATCATAAAATCACAGAAGTACTATACAGAAAGGTAAAACATAACAAACTCTAAAATCAATGTACAAAATTAACCAAAAGCCTGTCTGAAGAGATAAGTCTTAAGTTTTTTAATGCATCTGTTGACTCGGAGCAGCGCATTGTTAGCAAAATGTTCTGCTGTATTTGGCTTGCTGCTGTTGTTGGTTGTTAATTTTTTGGTTGACACAATCTTTCCTATTTCCTCATTCATTTTATGCTTGTTTATTAATTGTTTAGTGTTTAAATGGTTACTGTTGCACCGAGGGACTGAGAGAGAAATGCAATTTCAATCCTGTGTATGTCCTGTACATATTGCAGTTCTGACAATAAAGTTGACTTTGACTAAATCAGGTTAGTAAATGACTTTTACCTGAAGCATGTTAAAAAATTACAAAATCTTTCGGGGGGGGGGGGGGTTGGCGCAACGTTTGTCACCTTTTTCATCAGAGTCAGAGAGTCTTTATTGTCATTTGCACCGCATGTGGTACATGTGATGAAAACGAGATTATGTACACGGGGTCCCAGTTACATCCAACAACAAATGCAAGAGAAAAACAGTAATAACATCTAGAATTAACTAAGAAAAACATCAACTAGTAATACACTAAGCCTAATATAGTGGGAATAAACAGCAGCACGAACATGAGTTTGTATGAGCAGATGGTCACAGATGAACACAGATGAACACAGCAACAAGAAAACAGATCAGCATCAGCATGATGTGATATTTTGCAGTGTTTATTTTTTATTTTATTTTTATTTATTCATGAGTCTAACAGCCTCAGGGTAGAAGCTGTTCCTCAGTCTAGTGGTTCTACACTTGATGCTCCTCAACCTCCGTCCTGAGGGGAGTGGGGCAAAGAGTGAGTGTGCTGGATGAGTGAGGTCCCTTCTGAGTTTGCAGGTATGCATATTATTATGACATTAGGGAGGGTACCGGCACTTATTTTTTTCCACTTAAAGCACTGGTTGCCTCTTAAGGAAACACAAAATCAACAAATCATAAGTAATAACCAACTATTATTGGTTATTGCACACCTACCCATCCAGGTTGTCATATAGTAAAATTTGCAGATGATACAGCGGCGGTTGGATTCATCACAAACAATGATGAGTCCAGCTACAGGCAGGAGGTGGTACACCTGGAGAGTTGGTGCAGGAAGAAAAACCTCCACATCAATGTGAATAAGACAAAGGAGGTGTATAGTCATATGTGAGTAGCGTGAACAGGGCCCTCAACACACATCCCTGAGGGGAGCCAGTACTGGTGGAGGAGTAGAAGTTTAGGATCCTCACAGACTGCAGCCTGTTGGTTAAGAAATCCAGGATCCAGTTGCATAGGGAGGGTCTTATTCGTAGTGTGAGTAGTATATCTATCAGCCAACTAGCTTCAGACAACATCCAGGAGTGAACGCGGGCGCACCTGGCTGCCGTTGCTCCTCGTACTTTTTTCTTGTTTTTGTTTTATTCAGTACTTTCTGCTGTTTTTTCACCGACCCTTGCCTGGGCATTTCTACTCATCATCAAACATGGATTTTACTTGGATTTACCTGCTGCCTGCTCTCGTTTGGACTCTCCTACTGATCATCCACCACCACCCAGCGTCTGGCCTCCTCCATTATTCAGCCGTTGAACTCCTTCGTCTTCGCTTTCTACCGGCCGTCCCGCCTGTGCTCCCTCTTCAGGAAATTGCCTTTCATCCTCGTCGGAGATACATTCACCGAGGCTCTCGCCGTCGACTCAACGCTGACAAGGCTAATCCCATAACCTCCATCTGGTCTGACTCTCGCCATTCTTCACGCCGTAATGCTCGGGCCGCTAACAGCAGCAGCACGTTAACCAACCTAGCTCGGTCGTCTAACGCTCCAGTCACTTCCTCCTCCTCCGTAAAGTTTGGACTTCTGAACGTTCGCTCCCTCACGGGCAAAGGTCAGCTTATTCACGATCTAATATCAGACCGAAAACTGGATTTCATCTGCTTAACAGAAACGTGGCAACAACAAAACAACTTTTTTCATCTGAATGAGTCCACTCCACCGGGGTTTGTTTACATCACCAAGGCCCGCGCCTCGGGCAAAGGGGGAGGTCTCGTGATAATTCAGCGCGAGAACTGGAAGGTCACTCCGGTTCACACTCTTCCCTCCTCCTCCTTCGAACACACTGTGTGTCTGCTCTCTGGCGCGACCCCCACCGTTGTTGCAACTATCTACCGCCCGCCAAAAGTGAACAGCTCCTTCATGAATGACTTTGCTGCTCTAATGGCCCATCTAACTGCTCTTTCACCCAATATTATCCTGCTGGGCGATTTCAACATTCATATGGACGAAGACAATGTAAGAATTATGAGGAGGTCAATATTAATACTGACCTCTTTATCTTAATTAATTTACTTATTCAGATTGAATAGTAAATGTTCACGGATTCTGTTCTTTTTCAGTTTACCCAATATTTCTGTGGTCTTTATGATGGATAAATAAACAGAGCCATTAAGTGACAATGGACATTAACTTAGTTTGGTATGCCAGGCGACACTACCATTTATTTAAAATAAATCAACTAAATTAACACCATTACACTTGATTGACATGATTTCACTTTCTTTCAATTCAAATACGTCAGCACACTTAAATTTAACACAACAGACATAAATATTAGATGTTAAGCATATTTAGTCTGTGGGCTCTTTAACTTAAAATAGTTTCCAGCTTAGATAGAGAGGGAAAGATTTAGGAGGAGAAATGGAGGAAGAAAAGTTAAGAGTCAGGGAGTTATCTTGATGTGTTTAACCAGAAACATGGCAGTTCTCCGGCCGATTAAAGCTACACGTTGGTACCCTTGGCAAAGCATTTGACGACTTGTTACCTCGTGAAGATGGTCAGTCTCCCTCGGTCCAGTTTGGTCAGTTCGTTTACCATTCTCAGCGTCTCCAGACGTGCGCCTTGACTCGAACCGAAAGTAACGGCAGCTCCTGGTGCTGTTGTTCAAGATAAGACGTTCCTTAAAGGAATGTCAATAAAAGAGAGCTTTTCACGGCTTGAAATAGATTTATAACAGGCATGTTATAAATCTTTTAACTGAATGACGTGTCCTTAGCGTGTGACTAGACGATCATCAGTTCTTTGGAGAAGACCATAGTTTGAGGCTTACTCCAGCAGACTTCCGGAAAACAGGAAGTCAGAGCTCTTTTAAGGCTAACTTGACCTAGAAAGACGTAGCTCTTTCTGATTCAGTCTGTTAAGCCAGGAGCCACTGAGAGGAGGCATAAGTTAGATTAAAAATGTCAGAAAGGATAAGAAAGTTAGTTTAAGACGCCAGTTTCATGATACAGCAGATTTAGAACTTTCTTAACTCATTACCAACACTGTTGTATGAATAAACAAACGTCATCAGAGCATAACATATGGGACCTATTAATGATAATAGCTTGATTATTAAATAGGACAAAAACAAAAGTCTTTGGGTGTCTAGATTGTCCTGAGCTCAAGCTAAAATGAATGAGATAAAGTGTTCCTTTTATCTTCACATGCAAGTTCGAGAGGAGAGGAGAAATCCTCCATGTACAACATTTTGAATTAAGCAGAGTATTTGATTTATCTGACATTAAAATGTACTGATGCTCTTACAAATAAAATTATTCATTTGATAACATTTGAATTAACAAAATTAAAAGAAGTCTCTGTGACCCGAGATTGCACCTTTGACACAGCAGTGAAACACAGTTTAACTCTCACAGAATAACACAGCTTAAAAGCACACATCATGAAAATGACAAAAGTTATTCTTTTGATCACATCAGCCTAAAATCAAAGATAGAAATAGTCTCTTTTGGTGACTATATTTATCAGATTACAGCTTAATGAATGATTTTGTAGTAAATGTCTTGCTTTACTGAGAGGTCAGTAAAGGTCATCACTGGACAGTTCAAAAACCTTAATTTGACCCTGGGTAGGTCCACTACATCTCCCCCCTTTTGGAAGCCATCGCCAGTCCTTGGGGATGGGGTCCAACACGAAAGGAAACCTTGAACTGTCTTTGATCTTGAAGTAATCCAGCAAGTGGAAAAAAAAAATCAAAAATTATAATCCCATAAAGTTTTTTGAAATTCCATACTGTTCGGAGGTAATCCCATTGCGAAAAGCTTTTAATCCCTTGGAAAACTGAGTCTGTTAACTCTTGGCAAACAAAGTCTGTGATCCCTTGGAAAGCAAAGTCTTATAATCCACAGCGGTAATTCCACAGCAGTAAATCCACAACGATTAGTTTTGTTGATTGATCAGCACCAATTGTTTTTATCAGCATGTAGAGGGGATCCCTCGATTGACGCAGAGGAGGCGACCCTTGGATGAAGGTTGAAGACCAACGTTGAAGTAGCATGTCCCCACATCGAAGGTTGAAGGCTGGTTGGTTTCCAGTCCGTGCCACTCTGGTTCTATGTGTCATGCATTTATGTGGTTTTTAAGGTGGGCTTATGATTGGGATTTTACATTAAGCCTTACCTATATGCACCTGGTATGTAAGCTATCATGGTTTAGATCAGCTACAATTACCAATTAAGGGGTGGATCAAATCTATAAATTAGGTATAGGGATCTGTACCTATAGAATTTTGGAGGGCTTCTGTAACGAAGGCCTCTAATTCCAAACTATTCCTCCATTCATTACTTAGTTTAGGTTAAACTAAAATAGAAAAATGAAATATAGTTTGATCTAAATGTCTGTTGTCTTTTAGACGAACGACGTAGGATTTGGTATTCCTAATAAATTTTGAAGTCTATGGCGAGACTCATCAAAATGAATAGACAATCTAGAATAGAAACGATCGAATCGGTTCAATTTAGAAATTATGAGACCAGTGTAGTTTATTGTACCTTGAGCAACTTTAAACTACATTGACTCTTCAACGATTGAGACTTAACAAAACGAACTGCATGTTGGCATAGTTAAATCCATATCATTCATTAACCAATGTTAATACAAAACCTTTTTGGCTGGGAGTGTTCAGAACCAAACAATATCTCAACTAATGACAACAGTAATGACTAAACAACAAGGAAACAACGTTTCACTGCTTCGACACACTCTTGTCGTCAGATTCCAAAGTGCAACACACAAGAAAAACAGGTCTCAACTTTATGACCGAGGTCAAATTAAATCTCGTGGATTTAAACGGTTGTTAAGGTTAGTTTTTTGTTGTGGGTTTTAGGCTTAGCGTTTCTAAGTTCAAATTGGACAATGCGACTTATAGGGTGGGAAATATGGTAGTTTAAACCTGATTAGTTTATTTACTAACTTGTGTTTGGACGACCTTATTATCCCATGAAGTCGGTGAGTTTGTGAGATCTTTGTCTTTTGTGGAGTCATTGAACGCCTTGTAAGGTTTGATCTGATTTCGATGTACCCATTTAGCAATTGGCTCTTTGCGGCCTTTGCTGATTTTGATTTCGTAGACGACTGAGGACACTTTGTCTGTTATCAGATGAGGTCCAGTCCACCTGGGCATTAGTTTGCGGGCGAGAGTTCCGGTCTCGGACCCTCCTTTCCCGGTTGCTGGGGCGAACGTATAGTACCAGACTCTGTCTCCCACTTGGAGTTCATTGTGAGAGGCCTTCTGGTCGTAGTACGCCTTACGTCCTTCAGCGGATTTTTCCAGGTTTTTCTGGGCGAAAGCAAAAGTGTTTCTGAGGTGTACATTCAAATCTTTCATGTATTGTTGTGTGGTGTAGGCTGTCGCCATGGCGGCGTCGCCTGGTTGGTACAACAGGTGTAGAGGGAGAGTCATTTGTCGACCGGTCATCATCTCGAAGGGAGAGATGCCAGTTGATGTGTGTGGAGTGGCTCTTATGGCCATGAGGACCAGAGGGAGTTTCACGTCCCAGTCCTTGTGGTTTGCAGCCACGTATTTCTTCAAAATACTCACCACAGTTCTGTTTGCTCTCTCTACTTGGCCTGAAGCCTGTGGGTGGTAGCCGACATGAAAGTTGGCCTTGACGCCTAGCGTCTTCCACAGTTCTTTCATCACTTCACCTGTGAAGTGTGTACCTTGGTCTGAGTTCACCCGAAGGGGAAGTCCAAACCTTGAGAATATATGATTCATTAACAACATAGCAGTGGTTTGTGCTGTGTCGTTAGGAGCTGGTAGGCATTCTACCCATTTGGTAAATGCACAGGTTACCGTGAGAAAATATTTATTTCCTCTAGAGCTCTTAGTGAGTGGTCCAACCCAGTCGATCTGGAGGTCAGACCATGGGAATGCAATGCCTCTGCTTTGCAGTGGTGCTCTGTGAAGTGGTCTGGTTGGCTGAAACTGGCCACAGACCACGCACCCTTCAATGTAGTCCTTGACATCCTTTTT
>JBBPBX010038986.1:0-30118 GCA_038048925.1 Garcialebias charrua
ACATTTGGAGCAACCATGAGGAAAAAAGATTTAATAACTTACTTGGAACCGTTTCTCCTTCCAGCAGGCTGCGCTTAGCATTAGCATGTTAGCCCCACCGCCTTAGCTCGGTGTCGTCTCTCTAAAAGGCATTTTAGCACTCCGTTAGCTCTGTGTTGTACATCCAAAAAGGCTGCGCAGCTTTCTCTGTGTTTCAGCATTTTAGTTTGGTGTTCATCTGAGGACATCAGGCGAGCTCCGGCTCCGACTGCAGCATGCGAGTCTCGCCGCCGCTTGTGTCGGCTCGGTGTGGAGTTAGTTCCGTCATTAGCTACGTGTAGCCTTAGCTCATCCCATTAGCTGGTGGTGTTGGCCGGCGTGGTGGGATGCAACGGAGCGATCGGCGGCTGCTGCTCCGCCTGAGACGTCCACAGAGTTCCCCGAGCATTTCCAGCTCATTTATCCATATGAGGCAACCTCTTATTGGAGAAACAGTCCTTCAAAGCAGGGTTTCGAGGTTGGAACTAACCGCAAAATGGCGGAGGCGGCATTTCATGTTGCCGCAGGAAGTTGATGAAATAGGCTTAAAATTATTTTAAAAAAAATAATAATGATACTTATCGTATTTATAAAGTCATTTAAAACAACCACAGCTGCAACAAAGGGCTGTACACATGAAATTAAGAACATTTAAACACCAAAAAAAATTTTTTTTTTCAATTTTATTTCATATTTTTATTAAATATGATTACCTCGTAAATTCGGAACCTCGTAAGTCGATGTGCTCGTAAATTGGGGACCACCTGTATTCTGCTACCGACCCACGACATCCCGAGCTGAGGGCAGCAGTACACCACCCCCACTATAAATAGTGTTGGTGGTGTACCGCTTTCTCCCCCAGAGATGCCAGATGGTGGACCAGAATCACCTCAAAGCCATACGGAAATCATTCTCCATGGCCTCTCTGAACTCCTCCCATGCCCGAGTTTTTGCCTTAACGACTACCGGAGCTGCATGCCACTTGGACTGCTGGTACCTATCCCTCACCGCCGGTGTCCACCACAGGGTTCGAGGGTTACCACCACAACAGGCACAGACAATCTTGCGGTCACAGTTCCGATAAGCTGCCTCAACAATAGAGGTGCGGAACATGGCCCACTTGAACTCAATGTCCCCCACCTCCCCCGGAACATGTTCGAAGCTCTCCTGTAGGTGGGAGTTAAAGCTCCATCTCACGGGATACTCTGCCAGATGTTCCCAGCAGACCCTAACAATACGTTTGGGCCTGCCAGGTCTGACCGGCATCCTCCCCCACCATCGGAGCCAACTCACCACCAGGTAGTGGTCAGTGGACAGCTCCGTCCCTCTCTTCACTGGAGTGTACAAGACATATGGCCGTAGATCAGATGAGACAACAACAAAGACGATCATCGAGCTGCAGGCTAGGGTGTCCTGGTGCCAAGAGCACATATGGACACCCTTATGCTTGAACATGGTGTTTGTTATGGACAATCCATGACAAGTGTAGTGATATAGCACCCTCATGTCCGTATGGGATGTGGGCCTCTCTGCATCTCTCTGGAACTCTAAGTGTTACACCTTCTTGAAGCCCTCAAGGAGACGATTGGACACTTATATTGGTTAACAATTGACCTTTCGCAGAAGCCCCGCCCCCTTAGTTACTGTTGCTACGCCCGTCAAGCTTTCTGTAGCCGGTGAGTTTTAGCGCGTCATGACGGGGATAGCTTGTATACCAGTGCTCTCTCTCTCTCCCAGCAACACGGTGCTTTCGTCTGTCTTGTCCTGCACGCCGCAATTTGCCGGCACGTCTTTGTCTTGTCTACGTGTTCAAGAACGCAAGTATAGCCGTGAATTCCTGCTTGATGTCGGAAAAACCGCTCATTTGGGAATAAACAGCGAACTCCAGGAGAAGCTACATGAGCTCGAGGTGGAGTTACATCAGCTTCGTGACTGCGAGCTGCTCCGGAAGCCAGCCCCGACCTTCCCTTCATCGCGCCCGCCGTGGAAGTACCACAAGCGGCGTGACGCTTCACCGCGCCCGCCATGGAAACGCCACAAGCGGCGTGACAGAAAACAGAAGCGGGGTAAACGCGGAGGTATCAGAGCTAGGCTAGCAGCTAGCCCACACAGGCCGGCTATCCCATCCATGGTTCTGGCTAACGTGCGCTCCTTGGACAACAAATTGGATTATATACGCCTGCTACGAACGACACAAAAGACTGTGAGAGACTGCTGTGTGTTTGTATTCACGGAAACGTGGCTCAACAACAACGTTCTGGACCATGCTGTCCAGCTGGAGCAGCTAACATGCTACAGAGCGGACCGAACCCCCGAGGGAGGTAAGACAAGGGGAGGGGGGCTCTGTGCTAAATGACAGATATAAAAAAAAACGATTCAAGATGCTTGTTAAAAGAGAAAATGTTAATTAGCTAGTCAAGTTTATGTAGTGAAACTGACTAAACATGATATCGTATAGGGTTCACAGCATCGAGACCCGACAGTGAACTAATGTAAACATTCGCTAAAGTTAGCTAATGCTAATGAGCTTACTAAACGTAAGAGGGTAATCTTCTAAAAATTATATCCAAAATAATACACAACAATGAATATTAATAATAACCTTTCTTGAAATTATAATTATTACTTCTAGAGCAGGACAGTCACAATGAATGTTTGTCTTACCTTTGAGCATACATACGAATGCTTGTTTATCTTCGAGACATTAAGCTGGGAGTGAGGCCTTCCACACTGTTTTATCCATTGTTGACACCGTTCCAGTTGTGTTTTCGGCTTTGGGAAGGGAAAAAACAAGACTCCACCAGACAAACTCTTGGGATACCTGCTGTCTGATTTACACAATCCATAGGCGCATCGCTTCACCATCTTGTAGAATGTCGGACCTAGCTTACATAGCCGGAGATGCTAGTGACGTGTGATTGGACAATGGCCGGTTGGGGGCGGGGTTTTGCGAAAGGTCAATTATTATGAATTAATGGACACTAATTAATCAGATTGAACTTTCTCTTTAATGTGTGTTAATTCAGAATTGATCTACAGTATATTTTTGTCATTTTTAATGATGATCTGTTACTTGCATGACTGTGACCTTCTGCTGGTTTTATTTCTGCAAGAGCAAGCAGACTCTGTCGCTAAGGCAGAAGTCAGGGTAAGAGCTGTTCTCTTCCTTCTCTTGTTTTGTCTTCAAGCTAGACTCAACAGGACAGTCCACCTGGTCGTTTATGTAAACAGTTTTCCTGTTGTCCGTCAAGAGTCTTTCTGCCTATGGAATTAAACTTCCATCTTTTATTTTGTTAGTTCAGCCAGTAGTCATTTAGGAGGTGGGTCAGACCCCACCTCCCCTATAAATGGGCACTTCCTGCATTTTCCTTTAGTTTTTTGGAAGAGAACTAACTGCCAACTGGTTTCTCTCCTTTGGGAAAAGCTGGAGACGGCCCGGTCATGTGTCAACGACCCACGTCTCAGCTGGAATCATAGTAAAGCCTTACTTTGATCCATTCACTCATTTCTGGAAGAATTTGTTTTCTGAAGTTTTACTTTGAAAGTTCAACCAGTGCGATTGGGGCCTGTTCCTGCCGGTGAAAGCGTGCTCCCGCTCGTCTGATCCAGTCATACACGCACGAAGTCATCTGGGCGTTCACTGGACAACACAGTCCGTTAGTGTCCACAAACTTCTCAGTCCTCACCTCGCAAGACGTCTCGTCACCAGGTAAAGAGGCGTTTGTATGCTGCACGTGTCGGAAGTACAGCTAAGATCCGTATGGGAAAGCTCGCCACCCTGGTTGTTTTCAAAATAATTAACTTTAGTTAACTTAGCTTCCACGTATTTCTTCCTCCTATTTCTTATTTTTCATAAGCATTTAATCTGTCAAGTAATGTGCCAACCGTTAAGTTTAAACTGTCTGTTTGTTTTAATTTGAATTCTTGTCAACGTAGTTATTAAATCAGAGCTAATATCGATACAAATGTTTAATGTAATTTTTGTGATAGTTTCAATAAAAGGTCTATTTTTCTGGTAGACCAACATAAGTTGAGCCTCTTGTGAAATTACATTTCTGGCTAATCACATCGTTAGATTTGTTGATTTAATCTGAAAAAGTTGAGACCCCGTTTAACTGATGGTAGGTTTGAGACAGTCTAAAACCTGCTCAAATCTATCATCTGATCTATAGGTAAGTCAGTAAACTGACCTCGTTTGTGTTTAATTACGCAAACGGCCAATAGATTCCTTTACACAAGCACAGAAGTCCAATAACAGAACACCGCTCGGGTTCTGATTGGGGGGGGGGCGTTCCTCCCAACCACACCCCTCTAGGTCTCACTGTCATTGTCCACATGAGCGTTGAAGTCCCCTAGTAGAACAAGGGAGTCCCCAGGAGGCGCACTCTCTAGTACCCCCTCCAAGGACTCCAAAAAGGATGGGTAATCTGTGCTGCCATTTGGCGCATAAGTACAAACAACAGTCAGAGCCCATCCCCCAACACGTAGGCAGAGGGAGGCTACCCTCTCGTTCACTGGGGTGAACCCCAACGTACAGGCACCAAGATGGGGGGCAACAAGTATGCCCATTACTGCTCGGGGCCTCTCACCAGGGGCAACTCCAGAGGGCAAGAGTGTCCAACCCCTCTCAAGGAAACTGGTTCCAGAGCCAGAGCCATGCGTTGAGGTGAGTCCAACTATTTCTAGCCGGAACCTCTCAACCTCACACACCAGCTCAGGCTCCTTCCCCACCAGAGAGGTGACATTCCACATCCCAATAGCAAGCTTCTGTAGCCGAGGATCAGACTGCCAGGGTCCCCGCCCTCAGCCACCACCTATCCACCATTGCACCCGACCCCTTTGGCCCCTCCCACAGGTGGTGAGCCCATGGGAATGGGATCCCATGTCTCCTATTGGGCTGTGCCCGCCCAGGCTCCATGGGTAAAAGTCTGGTCACCAGGCGCTCGCCAACATGCCCTACCTCCAGTCCGGGTTCCAGAGTGGGACCCCAGTGACCCACGTCAGGGCGAGGGAACATTGTTTCCATTAATTTTACTCATCATAGGGGTCTTTGGGCTGTACTTTGTCTTGTCCCTCACCTAGGACCTGTCTGCCTTGGGTAACCCTACTAGGCCTGACATCATAGCTCCTAGGATCATTGGGACACTCAAACCCCTCCACCACGGTAATGTGGCAGCCCAGGGAGGAGTTTTTTTTTCATTCAACCTTTATTTAGATAGATAAAAATCACATTGAACCTTGAAGACTTATTTACAAGTGAGTGACAAGAACCAAGTTCAGGGATTTCAACCAGATCAACGATAGCAGGAAGGTTTAAAAGATTTATTAATAAACTGCTTCTGGTGGAGGTCTTAGTCCTTGGGCCGGCACAATCTGGAGAGATAGAAGAGTAAATGGGGCGGCCGTGGCGTAGTGGTAATGGCAGTCGTCCCCCGATTGGAAGGTTGGCGGTTCGAATCCCGGTTCCCCACACCATGTGTCGTTGTGTCCTTGGGCAAGACACTTAACCCCGAGTTGCTCCCGGTAGGACTGGAAAGCACCTTGCATGGTAGTCTGCCGCTTACCGGTGTATGAATGTGTGTAGCATTCAATGTGTGTAGCACTTTGAGATTTTCAGTAATGAAAAGTGCGTTATAAATTGAATTCATTATTATTATTATTATTATCATAAATGAGCAGGCGTTCTATAGTAATGTTCAGATTGTTTTGATGACAGTCACCAACCTTCACAGACAGATGAGGGAGCGATTCTTTGAAGGAGTTGGTTCTGTTGACGTTACCGGTGGTGAAGGTGAGCCAGCTTTGAGACTGAGCTGAGCAGTGAGCAGCAAGGAGGGAAATCCCAATGGCAGGTCCAGAGAAACAGTCAAGGTTGATGCACGGGTGGTCAGCGATCCAAAGCCAAACTTGAGATGAGGTCCAAAAGTCATGGTCGTTATAGAGGAAGCCGAGGTCATTACCATAAGCAGAGCAGATAATCCAAAACAGATAGGCAGAGAGCAAGGCAAGGAATCCGTGAAGCAGGCATGAGGTCAAAACCAGGAAGACAAATAAGTCTATGTTATGAATGCTGGACATTTACTCATTGTGATGCTTTCAATAATTTGGCACTGAGTACAGTAACTGTGGGGTTTAAGTACAGGGAAGGCAGGGTAGGCAGAATATCAGATTACATGTTCTCCAGGCAATTCAGATAAGATGGCCTTCAAGGCCAGTCGGGGGAGCCAAATTCAGATAAACGCACAGTTGTTTTGGAGACAGGCAGAACTTAATGACGTCTACCTTGAGTCTGTGTTGGTCCACTCGGGTTCTGAAATGTTTAAGTGGCCACACCAAAATAACATGCCTGAGTAAAATCCCCGAGATCTGATCCATTCTGCCAAAAGCATTTGGGTATGGGTACTTGAGGCACGGACCAAGCCATCATAAGGCAAGCAGCATGATCGGGTCCAAATTTGCTGCCGACAACTTCCTTGTTTGTAGATAAACCAGCGACCAGCCGAATCCAAAAAGCAGGAACCAATTATCATAAATCCAATTACAAATGTGTCCTTAAAATCCACAAATGGCAGCAGAGATAGACACATCATTAAGTCTTCCAAGTCGATGAGATATCCAGCTGCGTGCGTGCTTGCCAACAGGGCAAATCGGCTCGCCTTAAGCCTGTCTTCTCTTCGAATAAATTTGATCAATTGTGTTGAGGGACCAACTGATCAAATCAAGTCCATAATTATGGTTCAGGAGATATTTAAGAGGCTCAAAAGCAGTTTCACAGACAGACAGAGCAGCAAAGCAAAGCAGAGAGGGAGAGGAGGGCAAAAATGTGTCCGACCTCAGCAAGAGCAAGTGGTGAAATACCCAGTAACATCATTTTCTTCACAGATGTACATTTGGGTTTTTCACACAATACAGGTATACAACAGGTGGTCTGAGGCTCTGTTCAGCGGGCTAATTTTCTCCATTGCCATGGCTGGTGTGGTGATCCCACAATACTGGTTTTAAGACCATTGTTCTCCAGGGACCTTGCGAATTATCATACCGACCTGTCACCCGAGTGTTGCCATAGAAACAAAAACTTATTGTGTCCTTAGGGTATGGTAAAATTCTGTACAACTGTTGAATGCAGATTACAGAGGCATCGCCAAGTGGCCTCATGCTGCACTGAAAGTGCTAAAGCTAGCTGCTGCTGCTATTTGTTTTATGATCATTTTTTTCAGCGTTTAGTTTTCTGCTTTGATGTTTGTTGTTGTTTGTTTCTTTATAGTTTTGTAGATTCCCTTTACAGGTAGTCCCCGACTTACGACTGAGTTCTGTTCCTACGCGGCGTTGTAAAGCGAATTTCGACGTAAGTCGTAACGCATTGAACGCGGCGTCGTAAACCCGGATTTTTGACGTAAGATGGAACATGCATTACTATGCTGCGCCGTACACCCGTTTTTCAACGTGAGACAAAACAAGCGTACATACTGGTCCATAAACATGTACAAAACTTTATTTCCAAGCGGTTAGCTAACACAGTACCCTACACATTCATCAAAAAACACATATAAAGTACTGTACAGTACGTTTAATAATAAATAAAAAAACAGTAAAAAAAACACAGGTACTGTAAAAAAAAAAGAAAAGAAAATGTCCTTACTTTTATTGAAGGGGCGTTTCAGAGGAGGGAGACAGTCTTATTGGGAGGAAAGAAGGTGCTGGTGATGTTGCTGCAGGTGAGTGAGGAGGGGCAGGTGAGTCCAGAAAGGGCATCTCAGGTGGAGTAGCAGGTGCTGGTGATGCTGGGGATGGTAAGTCAGGAGAGGAGAAGGTGTCAGGAGAGGCAAATGATGAGTCAGGAGAAGAGCAGGTGTCAAGAGAGGCAGATGATGAGGCAGAGGGTACAGGTGCAGCAGATGGTGCTGGTGAGTCAGGAGAGGAGGAGGTGAGTCAGGAGAGGAGGAGGTGAGTCAGGAGAGGCAGATGATGAGGCAGAGGGTACAGGTGCTGCAGATGATGCTGGTGATAGTGAGTCAGGAGAGGAGGAGGTGAGTCAGGAGAGGAGGAGGTGTCAGGAGAGGCTGATGATGAGGCAGAGGGTACAGGTGCTGCAGATGATGCTGGTGATACTGGTGCTGTTGAGTGAAGAGGGACAGGTGAGTCAACAGAGGCAGCTGAGTTAGTACATCAATAAAAATAGAAATTAAAAAAGAGAAATAACATTTCTTTACCTTTATGGAAGGGGCGTTGCAGGGGAGGGAGACAGGCTTTTTGGGAGGGAGCTGCAGATGGTGCTGGTGATGGTCCTGCAGATAGTGCTGGTGAGTCAGGAGAGGAGCAGGTGAGTCAGGAGACGAGCAAGTGAGTCAGCAGAGGCAGATAATTAGGCAGAGGGTACAGATGCTGCAGATGGTGCTGGTGAGTCAGGAGAGGAGGAGGTGAGTCAGGAGAGGAGCAGGTGTCAGGAGAGGCAGATGATGAGGCAGAGGGTACAGGTGCTGTAGATATACTGGTGATGGTGAGTCAGGAGAGGAGGAGGTGAGTCAGGAGAGGAGGAGGTGTCAGGAGAGGCAGATGATGAGGCAGAGGGTACAGGTGCTACAGAAGATGCTGGTGATGGTGCTGTTGAGTGAAGAGAGACAGGCGAGTCACCAGAGGCAGCTGCAGCAGAAGTAAAGGGTGCAGGTGCTTCAGATGGTGCTGGTGATGGTGCAGGTGATTCAAGATGGGCAGGTGAGTCAGGAGAGACAGCTGCAACAGAGGTAGAGGGTACAGGATCTGTTGTAGGCCTCTGTACCTTCTTGAAATACTGTTGCATGCTGCTCTGGACTGACTCCATCTTCTTCTCCTCCAAGATCTCCTTGTAGCAAACAATGGAATCCATGACCCCTCTGGCAACCCGAGAGTACCTCTCTATGTTAAAATCCTCAGCCTCAAAGTAAGCCAACCCTTCCTGAATCAAGGCCAAACCTTTTGCCAAGCCCTGCCTTGTGAATTTCTTCGGCTCTGGGGTTGGTGTTTCTTCCTTTTCCTCCATCATCTTCTTCTCCAGCTCAATAAGGTGGTCAGCAGACAACTCTTCTACATGAGATGCCAGCAGCTCTGTGACATCATCCTCCTCCACCTCCAAGTTCAGCTACCTACTCATTTCCACCATGTCCTGGATGACACTGCTCATTGACTCCTGAGTCCCTGAGGAATCCTGAACAAACTGGAGACACAGCTTTCTCCAAACACCATTCATGCTGCTCTGCTTCACCCGATCCCAGGAATCAGCAATGTTCTTGACAACATCAAGGATGTTGTATTTCTTCCAGAAGTCCTTCAGTGTCACATCCTTATTTTTTTCTGTTGCCTCTAGTGCATTACTGATGACTAGGGATGGGTCCGATCCGATCCAGTATCGGTATCCGATACCAGCATAAGGCAAGTATCGGATATCGGAACCAGCCTGCCAAAATTTCCGATATTTTCTAGATGTCAAAGAGCAGTATATTGCACCATGCTCTGCGACTTCTGTTTTAACATAGTGTAAGGTAAACCTAAAGAAGACATTCTTAGCCTCACTACAGTAATTCACAAACCAATGGCAAAAACGAGGCAGGTCTCTACCACAGACGTCCTTCTGACTCATGGTGCCCGGAACACTAGTCTAAAATACTGCTAAGCATTATGGGAAATCAACACAGTCCCCATTTTTTAGTTTTATTTTTGATTCTGGCACTATATGAGTTGTAATTCTTTTTGAATTTGATCAAGGGATACAGATTTAAACTATAATTGAACACTAATATACCACTAAGCATTCTGGGAAATCCTTTTTTTTTAGTTTCGTTTTTGACTGTGGCACTGAGTTGTAAATTCTAGTTGGTTTTGATCAACAGATACAGATTTAAACTATGCATTGAATTTATAAATGTAAATTCAATGTACAGTATTTTTTAAATCTGTATCTGTTGATCAAATTCAACAAGAATTACAACTCAGTGCCACAGTCAAAAACGAAACTAAAAAACGGGATTTCCCAGAATGCTTAGCAGTATTTTAGTTTTCAAAACTAAAATACTACTAAGCATTATGGGAAAGACAACAAAATCCACTGCCTTACTGGTTAAGGGGAGTGGCTGTGTTGTCTTTCCCATCATGCTTAGCCTTTTTTTTTTCCAACTGAACCATGAGTAAAAGGACGTGTGTGGTGAAGACCTGCCTCCTGTTTGCTGTTAAAGTTTGTGAGGTTCCTTCCTGTGGTAAGGCTCAAAGAGTCTTCATTGGATGTCTCACACCATGTTGAAATAAATATTCTCAGTTCAAAAGCTTCATTATACAGATTCGTATACCTGAACGGTATCGGATCGGAAAAGTATCGGTATCGGTCGATACCCAGTTTTTGAGTATCGAATCGGAAGTGAGAAATTCATTCATTCATTCAACCTTTATTTATACAGGCTAGCCTCGTTGAGTCACGGGGACTCATTTACAAGAGGGACCTGTCTCACTCACACCAAACAACCATCCACTCTCTCACTCACACCTAGGGTCAATTTAGAGTCACCAATCAACCTAACATGCATGTTTTTTGGTCTGTGGGAGGAAACCGGAGTACCCGGAGGAAACCCACGCATGCACGGGGAGAACATGCAAACTCCACCCAGAGAGGCCCCCGGACCGGGATTTGAACCGGCAACCTTCTTGCTGAGAGGTAGCAGCTCTACCAGTTGAACCAGTTGAACCAGTTGAAAATGTGGATCGGTGCATCCCTATGACCCTTTGGAGGTAGTAGTGTGGCAATTACTCCTTGGTCCATAGGTTGTAAAAGGGCAATGGTGTTAAGTGAAAGGTAAACCACCTTGACATAAGGGTGAAGGTCATCCAGGTTGGCAGGGTGACCGGGTGCATTGTCCAGCAGTAGCAGCACCTTAAAGGGGATGTCCTTGGAGGTGCCGCTGGACGCCTGGCACAAAATGGTTGGTCAACCAGTCCTCAAAAACAGCAATTGTCACCTATACCTTCCTGTTTGACCTCCAGATGACTGGCAGTTGCCCCTTCAAAATGCCCTTGAACGTCCGTGGAGTTTCAGATTGATAAATCAGCATGGGCTTCAGTTTGTAGTCCCTAGCAGCATTGCCCACAAAAAGCAAAGTTAATCTCTCCTTGCCTACTTTATGGCCTGGTGCAGTCTTCTCCTCTGTAGCGATGTACGTGCGATTAGGCAAACATTTCCAGAACAAGCCTGTCTCGTCCACATTAAAAAGTCGTTGGCCTGAGTAACCCCACTCCCTAAT
Organism: Garcialebias charrua; assembly: GCA_038048925.1. Lineage (NCBI taxonomy): Eukaryota > Metazoa > Chordata > Actinopteri > Cyprinodontiformes > Rivulidae > Garcialebias > Garcialebias charrua. Next base: position 11,280 of record JBBPBX010038986.1, read on the forward strand.
TATCTCAGCCAACACGTTAGGAAAGTCACATGCTGCTTCCACATCACCACTAGCTGCTTTGCCTTAATTTTTAATGTTGTGAAAGTTTGCACGTTCCTTAAACCTCTGGAACCAACCCTTGCTGGCCACAAATTCCTCCCCTTCGCTCCCCTCCCCCCTTTCTCTCTTCAAAGCTTCAAACAGTCATCTGGCCTTCTCCTGAATAACCATCAGGCTCACCGGAATACGCCGTTGATTTTGGTCTTCTAACCACAGCACCAACAATCGCTCCATCTCAATGATAAGCCCGCTACGCTACTTTATTATCACTGTCGCTTTCATCGGCGCAGATCCCTTCACATGCTCAAGGATACGCGCTTTATCTTTTATAATCGTTGCGACTGCCAACTGGCTAAGTGCAAGTGCACGGCCAATGTCCGTCGGTGTTTCGCCCTTATCTGATCTTTTAATTATGTCTAATTTTACCTCCATGGTAATGGCCTTCCTTTTCTTGGACGCACTGTAGGTTGGCCAAGATTTTATAAATCGCTTTGAAGCGATTATAAATTATGGCAATCAGACAATGTGGGCCACAGTGAGCAGTCCACTGCCATTCGTGGTACCTCCCCAAGGTCAGGGCACTGACTGTCTAACAGCAGGTACCGCTGAGGTAAAAAAGGATTCCCCAACCGAGACCACAGACCCGGTAGGTGATCCTTCATGTACAGGTGAGACAGAGGAGACTCTACAGGTGGACCAGACTCTGGCCCAACATGGGAACCTCCTCTGCGAGCTGACACCTTCAGCACTCACTGACCACTACCTACCACCGGTAGAAGAAGGTGTGGAGATCCGAGGGTCCCACACCGATGGCGCTGTACTGTCCTGTGGGACAGATAATTCAGCAAACAGCCAATCTTTCAGTGAAGTCTTGGTTCAAGGACATCTGAGCCCACAAAGTGACAGTCTGCAACACTCTGACAGTCACTTGGACTTCATTGTTACTGATTTTGAGGACCCCTCCTTAAACAAAAGGGGGACAGACTCACACTTCCTACCACAGGTAGAGGACGGTGTAGAGATCCAAGGATCACACACCGAGACCGCTGTGCTATCCTCTGGGACAGGTAATTCAGTTATCATCCAAGCTTTCAATGAAACCTTGGCTTACTAATCATTATTATTCAATTACAATTGGTGGCTCGTCCGAGTTCCTGGAACGTTTATTAAGTTGTTTGGTGTAGCTTATTTTTGTTAACGGTGTTTGTTGGCATTAGTTTGCATCCTGGTTGTGGACTTATAGAGTGGTTTTGGCTGGTGAGTGTCTCAGAGATTGCTGATTGTGGCATTGTCTGGGTTATTTTCCCGTTAGAATTATTTTTTCATTCACATTTGAACGTCTGCTTGAGGCGGGTGAGTGATAAGTGTTGTGTCTGTGTTTGTGAGACGTTTCATTACGTGTCGCGAGGCTACATGCATTTTTTCATTGTTGTGACCGCCGTGTCACGATCCTGTTTCATTCTATTACATCAGCGATTTATTGTTGAAGGTCTGTTTCACACATATGCTGCTCCATTAAGTGCCTTTTTCTGTTACAACGTGTGTTGCCGAGGTTCGGGAAAACCCACTCGCTTGGACCGGATGTATTCCGGTTCCGTTTGACGTAAAGTCCGCTGTTGTACACAGTAGCGCTGCCTTCTTTGGAAGGCGGGGGTTAGCCTGGTTGTGTTTTAGCTCATTGACAGTGTTCTCTGCGGTGTAAAAATACGCTTATTTTGTGGAAGAGAGTCCAGTACCTTGGGTCGAAATGCTAAACGGTACAGAGACAAGATGGCTGCTTAAAACGCTGTGATTGGTCCATTGTGTGTCGCGTTCAAAAACGTTGGTTTCTGTAGACTCTGGTTGTCAGTTTCATTTTTGCACACATTTCTGACAGTTTATTTGTGTTGTTTGAGTTCTATGCGCGTGATATCGTCGAAGACTGGCTTAACCGCGGTGTTTTGCGATATTTATGACTGTTTTAGAATGTTGAAAAGACCGTTCCACGCTTTTGTTCGACCGACCGCAGGTCCGTGAACACACCGCTCGAACGGCACGTCACTAGTGGGTGGCGTTAGGTTTGGAAGACACAATTTCCCATGAACACTTGGGTTTTAGAACTACAGTTCTGTCTTCGCTGTGATTGGTCGATTACGCTGTATGTGTTGACGCATGCGCAGTGGGTGAAGCCCCGCTCCTCGTCAAATTTCACTTGCTACTTGTCCCAGACGAGTTTCCGTGCTTGTTTGTCCATTACTGTCTTTGAAAAGACTGTTTAATCGCGGTGTTTTTGAGATTTTAGTGGGTGGACAGAGCCGGTTGCTCTGAAAACTGCCGATCGCCATGTGACCAGGTCACGTGACACCGATTTTGCCGGTTTTATGAGGACCGACCTTATTTCTTTTGAACGCAGTTTAAAAGGTTTCACAGTTCACCCGATTTTGCTCACATGATTTCGTTTTTGTGAGCTGTATCACGTAACGCTTTGGGTCTGTCTGCTTGATGCTTTTCATCCGTGTTAGATGTCTGTGGGCTAAAAAACTGCAGCTTCGCTCGCTGGTGATAACAGCGCCTCTATAGAGGTCAGATAGAGAATTTACAGTCGCTGTGATAAACTCACTTCCAGCGCTGTGCCCCCTGCTGGTTGCTAGAGAAGACGCAGTCTTCCTGTAATGTGTACACGTTGAATGTTCCTGTTTTAAACGGGTAACTTTTTGAAATATTGTCCTCACAGCACACCTTTCATTTGATTTTCACATATAATCAAATGTTGATGGTAGGACAGTTACACAGATTTAATACAGACATGTCTGTTGTTGATAAAATTTGACACTTTTATCATTGATTCTGTGCAAAACAAACTGTCTGTTTTTATTTTTATTTTAAACTGCAAGTTTAAAGCTCCACTGACATCATCTTTTGACTTTTCAAAAAATGGCACAACATATATAAATATTAAGATTGACCCCTGACCGTTTTTGCTAAAATAATGTTAAATGAATGAAATTTCTCCCCCAAAACAGTTTAAAATTAGCGCCATTTTTTTAACACGATAAATAGGGATTTCGCCGTCGCAGGATGATGACGTCATTTAAAGGACTTTCCCTACTGCGCTGCTTGTAAACAATGGACGAGCTACAAACTCGATCCGTCCAATTTAGCCATTTAAAAGTTAATATTTTAGCGGATTGTCTGCAGAGAAGCCAAAGTTATTTCCAGTAAACAGCAGGTTATAATTTTTTTCAGCTCCTGCTGGTTTTTGGAGACTTTTCACTTCATGAGGTGAGCTCAGCTGCTGTGTGGAGTTACATGCATGTGGACGAGGCAGAAGTAATTCTACAACATGTACATCGTCTCCAGCCTCCACAGCACTGAAATGGTAATATATTAGTTAATGTTCCTAATAATTATTCAACATTAATTAATAGTTTAAAAAATTAGTCCCTTTTAAAATATCTGTTAAATATATTATTCTTTTATTTTGTTTGTGTTTTCAGGTTTCCAGGTCTCCAGTCCATCACCTGAGGCTCTTCATGTTGAACCACTAGTACAACCCAGACTTTCACATCACAGCAGGTAAGATTGCATCAACGAAAAGAATACTACTCAACAATATTCTTTGATGTAAATCTGTTGATTTTCTGTGGTTCTGATGAGGGAAGTGACAAAGTGGATGCAGCATTCAGCCCATAATGGACCCAGATGTCCCCTGCGTCCAGACCTACAACACCTGGACATCCATGAGCATGCACGAGGAGGTGGTGGAGTCTGAAGAAGTACAAGCAGCAGGATGAGGAGAAACTAGACCGATGTCCCCTGCGTCCAGACCTACAACACCTGGACAGGAGGATGGACGAGGAGGTGTTGGAGTCATTTTTACAGAGCTGATGAAGTCAAACAACACTTGCTAATATGTGTTAAACTCAATTTATTTTGATAATCTGTTCATATTAATGTTTCCCCAGAGGTTTTCATTTATTTGATAATATGGGATGGTTTTATTTTAATAAAATGTTTCTTTCAACATTCACCAATTTTGTTTTTACTAAAGTATGAGCTGTGAGTTGTAGATGCACGAATGAAAATAAAACAGATACACAAATATTCTCACAAAGAATAACACAAATATTCTCACAAAGAATAACTCAACACTAACAGATAATATAGTGTACTACCGTAACTTTATTTACACATAACTACAGAAACACTTGGTTCATTGTTATCCTTTTTTCTTTTTTCAAACAACATGTTCATTTGAACACTCAGAAAAAAATATTAAATTCATTGATTCATTTTCATCTCAATGCTCTGGCCAGTTGTAGTATTTCTGCATATTTTAATGTCTTGATGCACAAACGTAGCTTTCTGCAGCAGTCCTGATGTTCTACAGATCCTGAAGACGTCTCCATCTGTTGTTTAACAATATCAAGGTTTGTTCTCCACCTCGGTCCACTCTTCAGGTGAAGACATTTCTGTGAATCCTCGCTCGTCCACGCTCCTGGATGTCCAGGTGTTGTAGGTCTGGATGCAGAGGACATCTGGGTCCATTATGGGCTGAATGCTGCATCCACTTTGTCACTTCCCTCATCAGAACCACAGAAAATCAACAGATTTACATCAAAGAATATTGTTGAGTAGTATTCTTTTCGTTGATGCAATCTTACCTGCTGTGATGTGAAAGTCTGGGTTGTACTAGTGGTTCAACATGAAGAGCCTCAGGTGATGGACTGGAGACCTGGAAACCTGAAAACACAAACAAAATAAAAGAATAATATATTTAACAGATATTTTAAAAGGGACTAATTTTTTAAACTATTAATTAATGTTGAATAATTATTAGGAACATTAACTAATATATTACCATTTCAGTGCTGTGGAGGCTGGAGACGATGTACATGTTGTAGAATTACTTCTGCCTCGTCCACATGCATGTAACTCCACACAGCAGCTGAGCTCACCTCATGAAGTGAAAAGTCTCCAAAAACCAGCAGGAGCTGAAAAAAATTATAACCTGCTGTTTACTGGAAATAACTTTGGCTTCTCTGCAGACAATCCGCTAAAATATTAACTTTTAAATGGCTAAATTGGACGGATCGAGTTTGTAGCTCGTCCATTGTTTACAAGCAGCGCAGTAGGGAAAGTCCTTTAAATGACGTCATCATCCTGCGACGGCGAAATCCCTATTTATCGTGTTAAAAAAATGGCGCTAATTTTAAACTGTTTTGGGGGAGAAATTTCATTCATTTAACATTATTTTAGCAAAAACGGTCAGGGGTCAATCTTAATATTTATATATGTTGTGCCATTTTTTGAAAAGTCAAAAGATGATGTCAGTGGAGCTTTAAAATATCACACATGAGGCTTCTTTTGTCTTGGTTTTTCACAAAAAATCTCAAAACGACAGCCGTTTTTGTTTGACCTTGTCACAGGTCGACAAATTACTAGACATCACTGATTTTTATTTCATTTAACATCTTGGATGTTTTCTGAGCAGCTCATACACTTTGCATATTTGCAAGCTGCGATATGAGACCCACTTTATTTGATTTTTCACAGAACATCAGTACAAAGATGGACGTTCAAACAGGTGAACCACCTGAGGAGGCCTCTTGTTCTGTGTATCCTAGATGGATGGATGGGGGCCTTGGGATTCCTGCCCGTGCTTCCCGCAAAGTGGGGGAATCTGCCTCATCGTATGCTAATTACTTAGCTGCTAGGAACGTCCGTCAGGATAAGTGGGAAAATCCCCTGTCATTCTACGACAGGCTAATCTCGGTCTACTCCGGGGGAAAAACTGTCCCTGGATTAGAGGAAAATATGGAGTTTAAACGTCTTTTCATTATGAATCTTATGCCTTTTCAAATGAAATGTGTTCATTTCAAGGTTGATTGCAAAAAAGATTCTATGGAAGTGATAAGACAATATGCTACGTCAGTTTTTGAGGCCGAAATACAACCTAGGATACCATCAGAGGTTTGTACAGGTCAAAAGGTCACATCCCACTCGCAGGAAGTAGTAGAGGTTCCCTCTCCTTCAAAGTGCGAGAGGTCACAGGTTTTTCATAATAACATACAACAGCATGGTGCTACGAGCTGTAGGAGTTCTGAACCCCCTGCCCCTCAGGTTGAAAACCTTGAGAGGAGCAGAGAACCACACAAGGTAGGTGTTCGCCCTCCAGATGAACCCAGATGGTCCGGATCGAACCAAAAGAGTTCTCTCATGGATCTCACTGTGGGTGAACTTCGAGAGAAGTTGATGTCTGGGAACCGTGACCCTTTGAAAAATGGTCTGTCCCGACATGTGCCCCCGAGAAGCGGCCCTCCTGCCCCTGCCCCTCGAACTGCACAGTTTGAGACATGCAATGAGTCACACATGCTCCAGATTATGGAAACGGCGCCTCCGCGCGAGGACGTGACTGAGGTTGTGAGTTGTTTGTCAAATGATTTGAATGTTGCAGTGGTTGACCAAGCTGACACAACGTGTGACGTTGTCCTTGATGATAACACAAATAACGTTGTTCCACCTGACGAAGCGACGCGCAGCACTGCCTTTTGCAACAACTCAGTGCACACAGTTGGCAACAACAACGTCAACACTGACATAAATACTGACGGCAAACAAATTGCTGAGAATCCACATCCTGAAGGTCATGAGGCAGACAGCCATCATGATGCTGACAGCGACGACAATTACACAGACAGAGTCACACGTACTCAGACACGTGTGGAAAAACCTGAACGGTTTCTGTGTAACTTTATAAAAAGGGGGATAGCTAAGAGAGCTTACCTGCCACTCACATTGGAAGGGGTCCTCGCGCAAGAAGCGCTCCTGGTTAGCGGCTCAGACGTGTCTGTCATGTCAGCCGAACTGTTTGAGGAGCTAAGGACCGCCGCTAACGATGTTGACAGGCAAATACCCTTTGTGAAATACACTTATGGTGAGCAACAAGGCCTCGCAAAGACGAGTACAACCATAATAGCCATGGTTCACATGCAGATTGGCGAGATGTCACTATACCACCCGGTATATGTGTCTGAACTTGACTCACTCCGGGCCCCATTTGTGGTTGGCCAAGATTTTATAAATCGCTTTGAAGCGATTATAAATTATGGCAATCAGACAATGTGGGCCACAGTGAGCAGTCCACTGCCATTCGTGGTACCTCCCCAAGGTCAGGACACTGACTGTCTAACAACAGGTACCGCTGAGGTGAAAAAGGATTCCCCAACCGAGACCACAGACCCGGTAAGTGATCCTTCAACTACAGGTGAGACAGAGGAGACTCAACAATTGGACCAGACTCTGGCCCATCACGAGGACCTCCTCTGCGAGCTGACACCTTCGGCACTCACTGAGCACTACCTACCACCGGTAGAGGAAGGTGTGGAGATCCATGGGTCCCACACCGATGACGCTGTACTGTCCTGTGGGACGGGTAATTCGGCAAACAGCCAAGCTTTCAGTGAAGTATTGGTTCGAGGACATCTGAGCCAACGAAGTGACAGTCTACAACACGCTGACAGTCACTTGGACTTCATTGTTATAAATTTTGAGGACCCCTCCTCAAACAAAAGGGGGGCAGACTCACACTTCCTACCACGGGTAGAGGACGGTGTAGAGGTCCAAGGATCATGCACCGAGAACGCTGTGCTGTCCTCTGGGACAGGTAATTCAGTTATCATCCAAGCTTTCAATGAAACCTTGGTTCAAGAGCATTTGAATCTAGAACTACTCAGCAATGACATAGTTCTTACAGACTCAAAGAGCACCTCTTCATTCATGAAGTGGGAAGACATACATCACAACGACAGAGACACGCCTGCGATGGCGCCGACTGTTGTGACACACCTGCATTACGCAGAAAGAGGTAAACGTACAGAGGTACGTTGGCCGAAACCTATAAGGTTCCTGTACAAGGCTCCCCATAAACTGCGCGAACAGCTTAAACTAAACAAAGGCATCCTAACTCGTGCCCATGGACGGACGTCCACACCCGTGTGCGTGGTCCCTCATGACCACAGGGGGGTGATGTTAGGTCATGCCCATGTCAAGGACAAAGATTTCAATAACCCCACAAACGACAAAGATCTCGCAAACTCAAAGACTTCATGGGAAAAGAAGGTCGTCCAAGCACAGGATAGTAAATAAACTAAACAGTTTAAACTATTCTAGTTGCGAAAAGAAACCGTTCCAACTAGAACTTAGAAACGCTAAGCCTAAAACCCACAACAAAAACTAACCTTAACAACCGTTTAAATCTGCAGGATTTAATCGACATCGGTTATAAAGCTAAGAACTGTTTTTCTTGTGTGACACGTTGGAATCTGACGACCAGAGTGAGTTTGACGTAGTGAAACGTTGTTTTTAGTTGCTTGATTGCTACTTTTGTTGTTATTGAAGTTGTTATTGTTTTCTGAACACTCCCAGCCAAAACTAGTTTTGATTGTTGATTAGTTGAAGACTTAAATGGATTTTAACTATGCCAACATGCTGTTCATTTTGTTAAAGATCTCAATCTTTGAAGAGTCATTGTAGATTAATACTACTTAAGGTACTATAATCTACACTGATCTCCCAATCATTTAGGTAGAACCGATGCGATCGTTTCTATTCTAGATCTATTCATTTTGATGAGTCTCGCCATAGACTTCAAAATTTATAGGGAATACCAAATTTTGCGTCGTTCGTCTAAAAGACAACAGACATTTAGACCAAACTAGTTTCATTTTTTTATTTTAGTTTAACCTAAACTAAATAATGAATGGAGGAATAGTTTGAATGAAGAGGCCTTCGTTACAGAAGCCCTCCACATTTCTATAGGTATAGATCCCTATTTCTGATTTTTACAGCATTGATCCACCCCTTAATTGGTAATTTTAGCTGATCTAATCCATGATAGCTTACATACCAGGTGCATATAGGTAAGGCTTAATGTAGAATCCCAATCATAAGCCCACCTAAAACCACATAATTGCATGACACATTGAACCAGGGTGGCACCGACTGGAAGCCATCCAGCCTGCAACCTTCGATGTGGGGACCTGCTGATCCAACGTTGGTCTTCAACCTTCATCCAAGGCCCGCCTCCTCTGCTTCAATCGAGGGATCCCCTCTACATGCTGATTAAAAACCATTCTTGCTGATGAAATCAATAACCCCCATCGTTGTGGANCATCTTATCTCATAATTATGAGATCAGGATCTCATAAGTATGAGATGAGGAGTCAATTTTTTATATATGATAAATATATGATATATGATAAAGCTCTGTATTTCTTGTATAACACAATCATTGTTCCACACTTAATCTATTATTGATGTTTGGGGGAAAGCGTGTAAAACAATCACAAAGCCTATTTTTGTATTACAGAAAAGAGCTGTAAGAATTATCACTAGAAAACATTACCGTCATCCATCAAGTACATTATTTTATCAACTGAAATTATTGAAGTTCCATGATTTGGTTGATTATAATATTTTATCAATTATGTATAGGGCTCAGAATAACGAATTACCTTTAAATATCCAAATGAATTTTGTTAAAAGACAAAGTTGTTATAATCTTAAGGGGACAGAGATGTTTGTAAAACCACAATTCAGAACTAGTTTGAAGGGACGTTCTACCTCAATCCAGGGAATTAGATTATGGAATGGCTTGGAGAATGTAGTTAAAAATGCCAAGTCACTGTTTACATTTAAGAAAATGATCAAAAGGAATTTGTTGAAAAAATATATATGAATTAGCATAATGTGTATTGTATCAATTATTAGTTATGTATTAGTATTAGAAAATTAGAAAGAGTTAGTCATTTTGTACTGCTGGTGAAAGATTATTATTGTTTAATCTGATTGTTTGAAAAAAGGGGCAGATATAATAAGATTTATTCTTCTTTCTGCTACCTTTCATTTTTTTTACATTGTGTACGTATCATTAATGGGATTGTCTTGTATTGTGTTTCTTTTGTAAAAAAAAATGAACACATTTAATAAACATTTAATATATTTGGTGAATGCAATGCTCTTCCGTTGTTATTGTCGTTGTTGATGTTGTCCACCGGGAAAACTCTCTGGGGAGGGGCTGATGAAAATTAAACTTTTATAAATCTGTTTAATTACTGCATCATTAAGTGACTTTAAAAAAAAAAAAAACTTTAGTTGCTACAGAAACCACAGCTAAAACGAACAAAATAAATAAAACCACTGAGAGCTCAATAACAGCTGAACTTGAGAAATTGAAACTAAGGCAAGCAGCTGAATAGAAGCTAAAATTTGTAAATCTGTAGCTAAAAGCTACACAGTAATTATCAAAATCACAGAGAAAAGCTGAACTAAGCCAAACAGCAGCTAAAAACTTGAATTAACTCAACAGATAGAAGCTGAAATGAGCCTGAATTAAATCATTAAAAAAAAAGTTAAATTAATTTTCTTCTTTCAGCTTTTCCATCCTCCTCCATCTCACTCTGTCCTCATGTCCTCACTCTGTCCTCATGTCCTCACTCTGTCCTCATGTCCTCACTCTGTCCTCGTGTCCTCACTCTGTCCTCATGTCCTCACTCTGTCCTCATGTCCTCACTCTGTCCTCTGTCCTCACTCTGTCCTCTGTCCTCACTCTGTCCTCTGTCCTCACTCTGTCCTCTGTCCTCACTCTGTCCTCTGTCCTCACTCTGTCCTCTGTTCACTCTGTCCTCTGTCCTCACTCTGTCCTCTGTCCTCACTCTGTCCTCTGTCCTCACTCTGTCCTCTGTCCTCACTCTGTCCTCTGTCCTCACTCTGTCCTCTGTCCTCACTCTGTCCTCTGTCCTCACTCTGTCCTCTGTCCTCACTCTGTCCTCTGTTCTCACTCTGTCCTCTGTCCTCACTCTGTCCTCTGTCCTCACTCTGTCCTCTGTCCTCACTCTGTCCTCTGTCCTCACTCTGTCCTCTGTCCTCACTCTGTCCTCTGTCCTCACTCTGTCCTCTGTCCTCACTCTGTCCTCTGTCCTCACTCTGTCCTCTGTCCTCACTCTGTCCTCTGTCCTCACTCTGTCCTCTGTCCTCACTCTGTCCTCATGTCCTCATTCTGTCCTCTGTCCTCACTCTGTCCTCATGTCCTCACGCTGTCCTCTGTCCTCACTCTGTCTTCTGTCCTCATTCTGTCCTCATAATAATAATAATAATAATAATCATTTTATTTAAAAGCGCCTTTCAGGACACCCAAGGACACTTAACAAACCAACACAGTGTAATACAGAGCAAACATTATCAGCGACAAATTGAAATATAAAATACATAAAGGATATAAAATGGAAGATAAAAATACATTTAGTAAAGTTAGTGATAAGCTAGTCTAAAGAGATGGGTTTTCAGGGCAGTCTTGAACAGAGAAAGGGAGGTGGTGTTTCGAAGGTCTGGCGGTAGAGCGTTCCAGAGGTGAGGGGCAGAGCAGGTGAAGGCCCTGCTCCCCATGGTGGAGAGGCGGGCAGAGGGTACATGGAGATGTAGTGAAGAGGAGGACCTGAGAGAGCGTGATGGGATGGAGATTTGTAGGAGGTCAGATAGATAAGGAGGGGCAAGGTTGTGGATAGATTTGAACGTGAGGAGTAGAATTTTGAAGATGATGCGTGATTTAACCGGGAGCCAGTGGAGCTGCTGCAGGACAGGAGTGATGTGGTTATAGTAGGAGGAGCCAGTGGAGCTGCTGCAGGACAGGAGTGATGTGGTTATAGTAGGAGGAGCCAGTGGAGCTGCTGCAGGACAGGAGTGATGTGGTTATAGTAGGAGGTTTGAGTGATGACACGGGCAGCTGAGTTCTGGACCATCTGTAACTTGTGGAGAGATTTGTTGGGGAGGCCGTAGAGAAGGGAGTTGCAGTAATCGATACGGGAAGTCACAAGACTGTGCACCAGGATGGCTGTGGAGCGGGGTGTGAGAGAAGGACGGAGACGGTTAATATTACGGAGGTGGAAATAGGCAGACCGAGTAATATTGTTGATGTGTGAAGTGAAGGAGAGAGTGGTGTCGAGGATGACACCGAGGCTCTTGACCTGAGGGGAGGGGGATAGCAGAGAGTTGTTAAGGGGGACGAGAAGATGTTCTGATTTTGAAATAGAGTTTTTGGTACCGACGAGAATGATTTCTGTTTTGTTGCTGTTTAGTTGAAGGAAATTGTTAGAAAACCAGTGATTTAGCTCGTTGAGACAGTCGGTGAGGATGGAGGGTGGGTGGAGTTAGGTTTTGATGACAAGTAGAGCTGCGTGTCATCAGCATAGCAGTGGAAATGGATGCCGTGTTTGCGGAAGATGTGGCCTAGAGGAAGGAGGTAAATGATGAAGAGGAGGGGTCCGAGGACAGAGCCTTGGGGGACACCCGTGGAGACAGGGGAAGACTGGGAACGGAAGGATTTAAGCTGAATGAATTGAGTGCGGTCAGAGAGATAGGAGGTGAACCAGTCTAACGGGGTACCTGAGATGCCAATGGAGGTTAGTCTGTTGAGGAGGATAGAATGACAGATGGTGTCGAAGGCAGAACTTAGATCAAGAAGAATGAGGATGGACAGAAGACCAGAGTCAGCAGCAAGAAGGAGGTCGTTAGTAATTTTTACTAGGGCTGTTTCGGTGCTATGGTGGGGGCGAAATCCAGATTGAAACTCTTCATAAATGTTGTTGTTGGACAGGTGAGAGTGAAGTTGACTAGCAACAGTTTTTTCAAGGATCTTGGAGATGAAGGGCAGATTGGAGATCGGACGAAGATTATTGAAGTTGGTGAAGTCAAGACCTCATGTCCTCACTCTGTCCTCATGTCCTCACTCTGTCCTAATGTCCTCACTCTGTCTTCATGTCCTCACTCTGTCCTCATGTCCTCACCCTGTCCTCATGTCCTCACTCTGTCCTCTGTCTTCACGCTGTCCTCGTGTCCTACTCTGTCCTTGTGTCCTTACGCTGTCCTCTGTCCTCACGCTGTCCTCTGTCCTCACACTATCCTTGTGTCCTCACTCTGTCCTCGTGTCCTCACACTGTCCTCATGTCCTCACTTTGCCCTCTGTACTCACACTGTACTCGTGTCCTTACTCTGTCCTCTGTCCTCACTCTGTCCTCACTCTGTCCTCTGTCCTCACTCTGTCCTCACTCTGTCCTTGTTTCCTCATGATTTCCTCTGTCCTCACGCTGTCCTCTGTCCTCACTCTGTCCTCGTGTCCTCACTCTGTCCTCATGTCCTCACTCTGTCCTCATGTCCTCACTCTGTCCTCGTGTCCTCAGGCTGTCCTCTGTCCTCACGCTGTCCTCATGTCCTCGTGTCCTCACGCTGTCCTCATGTCCTCACGCTGTCCTCATGTCCTCACGCTGTCCTCATGTCCTCACGCTGTCCTCATGTCCTCACTCTGTCCTCAAGTCCTCACTCTCTCCTCACGCTGTCCTCTGTCCTCATGTCCTCACACTGTCCTCTGTCCTCACACTGTCCTCGTGTACTCACGCTGTCCTCATGTCCTCACGCTGTCCTCATGTCCTCACGCTGTCCTCTGTCCTCACTATGTCCTCGTGCCCTCACTCTGTCCTCACTCTGTCATTGTGTCCTCACGCTGTCCTCTGTCCTTATGCTGTCCTTATGCTGTCCTCTGTCCTCACTCTGTCCCAAGTCCTCACTCTGTCCTCGTGTCCTCACTCTGTCCTCTGTTCTCACTCTGTCCTCACTCTGTCCCCAGTCCTCACTCTGTCCTCACTCCGTCCTCATGTCCTCTGTCCTCACTCTGTCCTCGTGTCCTCACGCTGTCCTCTGTCCTCACTCTGTCCTTGTGTCCTCACTCTGTCCTCATGTCCTCATGTTGTCCTCTGTCCTCACTCTGTCCTCGTGTCCTCATGCTGTCCTCTGTCCTCACGCTGTCCTCTGTCCTCACTCTATCCTTGTGTCCTCACTCTGTCCTCGTGTCCTCACGCTGTCCTCGTGTCCTCACTCTGTCCTTGTGTCCTCACTCTGTCCTCTGTCCTCACGCTGTCCTCTGTCCTCACTCTATCCTTGTGTCCTCACTCTGTCCTCGTGTCCTCACGCGGTCCTCATGTCCTCACTCTGCCATCTGTCCTCACTCTGTCCTCGTGTCCTCACTCTGTCCTCGTGTCCTCATGCTTTCCTCTGTCCTCACGCTGTCCTCGTGTCCTCACTCTGTCCTTGTGTCCTCACGCTGTCCTCTGTCCTCACGCTGTCCTCTGTCCCCACTCTGTCCTCGTGTCCTCACTCTGTCCTCATGTCCTCACGCTGTCCTCATGTCCTCACTCTGTCCTCATGTCCTCACGCTGTCCTCTATCCTCACTCTGTCCTTGTGTCCGCACTCTGTCCTCTGTCCTCACTCTGTCCTCACTCTGTCCTCATGTCCTCACTCTGTCCTCTGTCCTCACTCTGGCCTCACTCTGTCCTCTGTCCTCACTCTGTCCTCAAGTCCTCACTCTCTCCTCACGCTGTCCTCTGTCCTCATGCTGTCCTCTGTCCTCACTCTGTCCCCAGTCCTCACTCTGTCCTCGTGTCCTCACTCAGTCCTCTGTTCTCACTCTGTCCTCTGTCCTCACTCTGTCCCCAGTCCTCACTCTGTCCTCACTCCATCCTCATGTCCTCTGTCCTCACTCTGTCCTCACGCTGTCCTCTGTCCTCACTCTGTCCTCATGTCCTCACTCTGTCCTCATGTCCTCATGTTGTCCTCTTTCTTCACTCTGTCCTCGTGTCCTCATGCTGTCCTCGGTCCTCACGCTATCCTCTGTCCTCACTCTGTCCTCGTGTCCTCACTCTGTCCTCGTGTCCTCATGCTGTCCTCTGTCCTCACGCTGTCATCGTGTCCTCACTCTGTCCTTGTGTCCTTACGCTGCCCTCTGTCCTCACGCTGTCCTCTGTCCTCACTCTGTCCTCACACTATCCTTGTGTCCTCACTCTGTCCTCGTGTCCTCACACTGTCCTCATGTCCTCACTTTGCCCTCTGTACTCACACTGTACTCGTGTCCTTACTCTGTCCTCTGTCCTCACTCTGTCCTCACTCTGTCCTCTGTCCTCACTCTGTCCTCACTCTGTCCTTGTTTCCTCATGATTTCCTCTGTCCTCACGCTGTCCTCTGTCCTCACTCTGTCCTCGTGTCCTCACTCTGTCCTCATGTCCTCACTCTGTCCTCATGTCCTCACTCTGTCCTCGTGTCCTCAGGCTGTCCTCTGTCCTCACGCTGTCCTCATGTCCTCGTGTCCTCACGCTGTCCTCATGTCCTCATGCTGTCCTCGTGTACTCACGCTGTCCTCATGTCCTCACGCTGTCCTCATGTCCTCACGTTGTCCTCATGTCCTCACTCTGTCCTCAAGTCCTCACTCACTCCTCACGCTGTCCTCTGTCCTCGTGTCCTCACACTGTCCTCACACTGTCCTCGTGTACTCACGCTGTCCTCATGTCCTCACGCTGTCCTCATGTCCTCACGCTGTCCTCTGTCCTCACTATGTCCTCGTGCCCTCACTCTGTCCTCACTCTGTCCTTGTGTCCTCACGCTGTCCTCTGTCCTCATGCTGTCCTCTGTCCTCACTCTGTCCCCAGTCCTCACTCTGTCCTCGTGTCCTCACTCAGTCCTCTGTTCTCACTCTGTCCTCTGTCCTCACTCTGTCTCAAGTCCTCACTCCGTCCTCACTCCATCCTCATGTCCTCTGTCCTCACTCTGTCCTCACGCTGTCCTCTGTCCTCACTCTGTCCTCATGTCCTCACTCTGTCCTCATGTTGTCCTCTGTCCTCACTCTGTCCTCGTGTCCTCATGCTGTCCTCGGTCCTCACGCTGTCCCCTGTCCTCACTCTGTCCTCGTGTCCTCACTCTGTCCTCGTGTCCTCATGCTGTCCTCTGTCCTCACGCTGTCATCGTGTCCTCACTCTGTCCTTGTGTCCTTACGCTGCCCTCTGTCCTCACTCTGTCCTCGTGTCCTCACACTGTCCTCATGTCCTCACTTTGCCCTCTGTACTCACACTGTACTCGTGTCCTTACTCAGTCCTCTGTCCTCACTCTGTCCTCACTCTGTCCTCTGTCCTCACTCTGTCCTCACTCTGTCCTTGTTTCCTCATGCTTTCCTCTGTCCTCACGCTGTCCTCTGTCCTCACTCTGTCCTCGTGTCCTCACTTTTTCCTCATGTCCTCACTCTGTCCTCATGTCCTCACTCTGTCCTCGTGTCCTCAGGCTGTCCTCTGTCCTCATGCTGTAATCATGTCCTCGTGTCCTCACGCTGTCCTCATGCTGTCCTCGTGTACTCACGCTGTCCTCATGTCCTCACGCTGTCCTCATGTCCTCACGCTGTCCTCATGTCCTCACTCTGTCTTCAAGTCCTCACTCTCTCCTCACGCTGTCCTCTGTCCTCGTGTCCTCACACTGTCCTCTGTCCTCACACTGTCCTCGTGTACTCACGCTGTCCTCATGTCCTCACACTGTCCTCATGTCCTCACGCTGTCCTCTGTCCTCACTATGTCCTCGTGCCCTCACTCTGTCCTCACTCTGTCCTTGTGTCCTCACGCTGTCCTCTGTCCTCATGCTGTCCTCTGTCCTCACTCTGTCCCCAGTCCTCACTCTGTCCTCGTGTCCTCACTCTGTCCTCTGTTCTCACTCTGTCCTCTGTTCTCACTCTGTCCTCTGTCCTCACTCTGTCCCCAGTCCTCACTCTGTCCTCACTCCATCCTCATGTCCTCTGTCCTCACTCTGTCCTCGTGTCCTCACGCTGTCCTCTGTCCTCACTCTGTCCTTGTGTCCTCACTCTGTCCTCATGTCCTCATGTTGTCCTCTGCCCTCACTCTGTCCTCTGTCCTCAACATGTCCTCGTGTCCTCACTCTGTCCTTGTGTCCTTATACTGTCCTCTGTCATCACGCTGTCCTCTGTCCTCACTCTATCCTTGTGTCCTCACTCTGTCCTCCTGTCCTCATGCTGTCCTCATGTCCTCACTCTGCCCTCTGTCCTCACTCTGTCCTCGTGTCCTCACTCTGTCCTCTGTCCTCACTCTGTCCTCACTCTGTCCTCGTGTCCTCATGCTTTCCTCTGTCCTCACGCTGTCCTCTTTCCTCACTCTGTCCTTGTGTCCTCACGCTGTCCTCTGTCCTCACGTTGTCCTCTGTCCCCACTCTGTCCTCGTGTCCTCACTCTGTCCTCGTGTCCTCACGCTGTCCTCATGTCCTCACTCTGTCCTCATGTCCTCACGCTGTCCTCTGTCCTCACTCTGTCCTTGTGTCCGCACTCTGTCCTCTGTCCTCACTCTGTCCTCATGTCCTCACTCTGGCCTCTGTCCTCACTCTGGCCTCACTCTGTCCTCGTGTCCTCATTCTGTCCTCATGTCCTCACGCTGTCCTCAGGTGCTCACTCTGTCCTCATGTCCTCACGCTGTCCTCTGTCCTCACTTTGTCCCCAGTCCTCACTCTGTCTTCACTCTGTCCTCGTGTCCTCACGCTGTCGTCTGTCCTCACTCTGTCCTCATGTCCTCACTCTGTCCTCTGTCCTCACTCTGTCCTCATGTCCTGACTCTGTCCTCTGTCCTCACTCTGTCCTCATGTCCTCACTCTGTCCTCTGTCCTCACTCTGTCCTCATGTCCTCACGCTGCCCTCATGTCCTCACTCTGTCATCATGTCCACACTCTGTCCTTGTTTCCTCACTCTGTCCTCTGTTCTCACTCTGTCCTCGTGTCCTCATGTCCTCACTCTTTCCTCGTGTCCTCACTCAGTCCTCTGTCCTCACTCTGTCCCCAGTCCTCACTCTGTCCTCATGTCCTCATTCTGTCCTCTCTCCTCACTCTGTCCTCATTCTGTCCCCAGTCCTCACTCTGTCCTCACTCTGTCCTCTGTCCTCTCTCTGTCCTCATGTCCGCACTCTGTCCTCATGTCCTCATGTTGTCCTCATGCCCTCACGATGTCCTCTATCCTCACTCTGTCCTCGTGTCCTCACGTTGTCCTCTATCCTCACTCTGTCCTCGTGTCCTCATGCTGTCCTCATGTCCTCACGCTTTCCTCTGTCCTCACTCTGTGCTTGTGTCCTCACGCTGTCCTCATGTCTTAACTCCGTCCTCGTGTCCTCACTCTGTCCTCATGTCCTCACTCTGTCCTCGTGTCCTCCCACTGTCCTCATGTCCTCACGCTGTCCTCATGTCCTAACTCTGTCCTCGTGTCCTCCCGCTGTCATCATGTCCTCTCGCTGTCCTCTGTCCTCACTCTGTCCTCGTGTCCTCCCGCTGTCCTCATGTCCTCCCGCTGTCCTCACGTCCTCACGCTGTCCTTTGCCCTAACTCTGTCCTCGTGTCCTCACTCTGTCCTCATGTCCTCACTCTATCCTCACTCTGTCCTCATGTCCTCACGCTGGCCTCATGTTCTCACGCTGTCCTCATGTACTCTCGCTGTCCTCATGTCCTCACACTGTCCTCATGTCCTCACGCTGTCCTCTGTCCTCACTCTGTCCTCATGTCCTCACTCTGTCCTCACACTGTCCTCATGTCCTCACGCTGTCCTCTGTCCTCACGCTGTCCTCTGTCCTCACTCTGTCCTCGTGTCCTTACTCTTTCCTCATGTCCTCACACTGTCCTCTGTCCTCACTCTGTCCTCATGTCCCTATGCTGTCCTCGTGTCCTCGCACTGTCCTCTTTCCTCACTCTGTCCACGTGTCCTCATGCTGTCCTCATGTCCTCACGCTGTCCTCTGTCCTCACTCTGTCCTCATGTCTTCACTCTGTCCTCTGTCCTCACTCTGTCCCCAGTCCTCACTCTGTCCTCGTGTCCTCACTCTGTCCTCGTGTCCTCACACTGTACTCAGGTCCTCATGCTGTCCTCATGTCCTCATGCTGTCCTCATGTCCTCACGCTGTCCTCATGTCCTC
>JBBPBX010038987.1:0-16069 GCA_038048925.1 Garcialebias charrua
GGTGTCAGAAGTGAAGAAGCCCGTCTCCGCAACGTCGACGTCGGTGAGAAAGCAGCAGTTTTAACACGGCGCGTCCCGTGAGTGAACGAGGAGCTAAGCTAACGCCGAGTGAACGAGTGTGCTAGGCTAACGCCGCGTGGACGACACTGCTAAGCTAACGCCGCGGACACGACGAACAGAGGATGGATTCCCTGTTTTCGATCAACCCACCTGAAAACTTAGATTTCAGCGATTATTCGTCATGGCCCAACTGGATTCGCCGCTTCGAAAGGTTTCGGATGGCAGCTGGATTGGACGGTAAAGACGAAAGCTATCAAGTGAACTCGTTAGTTTACACGATGGGCGATAAAGCGGATGACATTTTAGGAACACTGGGATTGAGTCAGGATGAGCTTAAGAAATACAAGTGTGTAAAAGAAGCTTTTGACAGACACTTTATTGGCAAATACGTTATATATGACGGGCACGCTTTAACAAAAGATGCCAAGATGCTGGTGAATCAGCTGAATCCTTCATAGGTGCAGTCTATAAGTTAGCAGAAAACTGCCAGTATGGACCACTGCAAGACGAAATGATAAGAGACAGGTTAGTGGTGGGCATACAGTACCAGGGCCTGTCAGAGAAACTGCAGATGGACAGTGGACTAACGTTACAAAAGGTGGTGCGACAAATAAGACAGCATGAAGAGATAAAGAAACAACAACCAGTCATGAGAGAGACGACTGGAATGACACAGCATGCTAACGTGGACTTATTAAATTTCAAAAAAAGAACCTTCAGCGACAACCAAGCACATAAACCACACGAAACAAACAGACAGAGTGAAATCCAAAAAGGATACAAGTACTGTGGACGCTGTGGTAAATCACCTGCACACAACAAAGTGAACTGTGCAGCACGAGACGCAGAGTGCAGGAAATGCCGAAAGAAGGGACATTTTGCAGCTGTGTGCAGATCAGCCAGAGTGGGAGCAGTCCAGAAAGATGAGGACGCCGCACTGGAGGACGACAAACAATTTTTGGGAGCAGTATCGGCAGGAGAACGTCCTAACAACTGGAAAAAAACTCTGGAAATCAACGGCAAATACATCACATTCAAACTGGACACGGGAGCAGATGTGACTGTGATACCAGCAGCCACCTACTTCAAAGACACACATGGCCCACTTACCAAAGCAGACAAGCCCTTGTGTGGTCCAAGTGGTGAAGCCCTGCAAGTGAAAGGTCAGTTCAACGCTCTCATGAAATACAAAGACAAAACTACAACACAGCCAGCGTATGTCATACAGAGACTGTCTACTCCACTACTAGGCTTCCCAGCTATTTCAGCTTTAGGGTTGCTGCACCCCATAGACAGTGTTAAAGAGCTGGAGGCTGACATGAAAAAACTAAAAGATGAAACGCAAGAATATGTTGATAATGACGACGTCTTCATCATCGAAGCATCCGAGCCGGAGTCACAGCCTGAGGAGTCCTGCAGAGAGACCAGGAACCAGAAGGTTAAAGATGTGGAGGAGAGTCCGACAGAAACAGCACAGAAGAGCAACAAGGAGCTGAAGTCTGAAGCTTCCCCAGCAGAGGGCGCCGAGGAACAATCCTCTCTGCTCCCGACCAAAACGAAGAGACGTCGGAAGAGGAAGCTCAGCCTGAAACAGAGACTGAAGCTTCAGATGAAAAGAGTGATGACGAGGTTGGAGACTAGAAGCATCAACCCACCTGCAGGAAGAGAAAAACTGAAGCAAAAAGGTACCAAGAAGGAACCCAAAGACGACCCGGTACCAGAAGACCAAACACCACAGATGGTAAAAACTGAGCCTGAAGGAAGTTCAGAAGAAAACCATCCTCCAAAGAAACGGAAGAAGAAGAAAAAAGAGAAGAAGAAAGAGAGGAAGAAGAAAAAGAAGAAGAGAAAAGACTGAAGGTTCAGGTCCAGTTCATGAAGACCCGCCTCCATGGACTTGTAAACTGCATTTATAGAGAAGTGAGCTGTGGCCCACAGGGCAGAATAATCCCTGCACAGCTCTGGGGACCCAGGTAGTCGACCCTGACCCCTAGATAGGTCAATGTTATAGTTGTTTGTAATATTAATGACAAAGTGCTAGTATAATCTGTTCACTTGGTAAAAGCATTTAAAAGGGTGTTGGTACGTCTGTTCAGCATGTTTATAATTCAACAAGGACAATTTAAGTTTAAAGGCATTAGTATGGATGCTAAGCTAAAAAGGGGAGATGTTGTGTGAGCAGACACTAGGAACCAATGTGTTGGTACTGGGGCACTAGGGGACACATTAGATGATGCACCGTTGGCTGTAGAGTGACGCTCGTGAGTTGTACATGTGTTCGTGTTCAAGAGTTAATAAAGCCTGACTAAGTATCTCCAAGTGCTGCCCGTCTGGATGGTGTCCACACTGAGGAGTAGACATAACATTACAGCTAGTTTAAGAAAATTAGCAGCAACCTGCAGATTTGGGACTTTCCTAGATGAAGCACTGCGTGATAGATTTGTCTGTGGAGTTAAGAGCAGTGAACTGAGAGACCGGCTGCTCAGCACGGCGCACACCAAAGAGTTGACGCTGCCGCTGGCGGTAGAAATGGCGTTTTCTTTTGAGGTAACTAAGGACAGTGCACAGCAGTTTGCACAGAAAGCTTTCAAGGCTCATGTAGTGGAAAAGAAGGTTACCACCAAATACCGTGAAGCTGAGAAAAATACAGCTACAGGGAAGGCCTGTTATCGCTGCAGTGGAAAAGGTCACAACCCGAATGACTGCCGTTTTAAAGAAAGCGAGTGCCATGTGTGTAAAAAGAAGGGACACATAGCTAAAGCCTGTCGCACACGTAAAGAAGGAGGTCGTTCGAGTACCATCAAAGGAACCATGCATCTGGAGGTTAAGAGGAAAATCAGCGCTCTCAAGCAGCAGGATGTCGGCGTTCTCAAGCAGCAGGATGTTGGCAGCTGGACCGTTCCACAGTGCCCGCCTGAAGGGATGCCTCAGCATGCAGATCCAGGAAACGGGCACGAGTTTGAAGGGGACCTAGATGACACCCAAATTCTGTCACATCCAATCATAGAAGACAGAGCAGCCAGTGATGTTGTGGTTCAGTGCGAGATGAAAGCTGCACCAAACTCTGACATTGTTCCAGATCGGACCTTGGACGGTCACGATTTTGATCTGTTTGAACTGAAAACAGGTAATGAGAACATTGTAAAACCTTATTATGTGTATGTCAGTGTAAATGGGTCAAGGGTGAAGATGGAATTAGACACTGGTGCCGCAGTGTCAGTGATATCTGAAAATCTGTATCAGCGCAGATTTAAATCAGTCAAACTTAGTCCAGCGAATTGTGTACTTAAGACGTACAGCCAAGAGTCATTACAGCTGATGGGCAAAATGGTGGCAAAAGTAAAATGTCAAGAAATTACAAAAAAACTAGAACTGCTAATAGTAAAAGGAAGAGGCCCTGCTTTGATGGGTAGAGACTGGATTAGCCAGTTGAAGCTAGACTGGTCACAAGTAAATAGAGTGGCTCCAGAAACGGTGGAAGATGTATGTGCTCAGTACGCATCAGTTTTCAACCCTGAACTAGGCAAGTTGAAGGGTATTAAAGCTAAGCTACATGTGGCTCCAGAAGCCGTGCCAAAGTTCCATAAACCGAGAAATGTTCCATATGCATTGAGAGAGGCTGTGGAAAAGGAATTGACTAAATTGGAGGCGGAAGGAGTTATTTCACCCACTAGTTACAGTGAGTGGGCTGCCCCAATAGTTTGCATACCTAAAAAGGATGACAGTGTGAGGTTATGTGGAGACTACAAGGTCACAATCAATCCATGGTTAAACGTGGATCAGTACCCACTTCCAAAAACACAAGATCTGTTTGCTAAATTAGCAGGAGGTCAGAAATTTACCAAACTAGACTTATCCCAGGCTTACCAGCAAGTCCAGTTAGAGGAAAGCTCTAGGTGTTACCTGACTATAAACACTCACAAAGGGCTGTTTCAATATAACAGGTTACCTTATGGGGTTGCGAGTGCTCCCGCAATGTTCCAGAAAATAATGGATCAAGTACTTCAGGGCATGGATGGTGTTATCTGCTATCTTGATGATATTTTGATAACTGGTAAGGATGCAGAAAGCCACCTGACTAACCTAAAAGAGGTATTTAAGAGGCTCGAAAGTTACAACCTCAAGGTAAAACGAGAAAAATGTGAATTTATGCAAGACAGTGTTGCGTATTTAGGACATGTCATTGACGCCACCGGCATTCATCCTATGAAGGAAAAGACAACTGCCATTCAGAAGGCTCCAGTCCCAAGAAATGTAACTGAACTTAGGTCATTCTTGGCTCTGTTAAACTACTATGGGAAGTTTATACCAAACTTATCGACTCTGATACAGCCAATGACGGCATTGCTGCACAAAGAGGCAAACTGGGTTTGGTCAGAAAAATGTCAAAATGCTTTTGAAAATGCAAAGAAGGTTTTTCAATCTGACCAAATCTTAGTACATTTTGATGCAGAGCTACCAATTATCTTAGCATGTGATGCATCTCCTTATGGAGTTGGTGCTGTAATCAGTCACCACATGAAAGATGGAAGTGAAAGACCGATTGCATTTGCATCAAGAATGCTAACAAAGACAGAACAAAATTACTCACAGATCGAAAAAGAAGCACTTGGTTTAGTGTTTGGTGTTATGAAGTTTCATGACTACCTTTATGGAAGGAAATTTCTTTTAGTGACGGATCACAAACCATTGCTAAAAATATTGGGACCTAAAACGGGTGTGCCTACTCTAGCTGCTGCTAGATTGCAAAGGTGGGCCCTAATTCTAGCTGCATACAAGTACGAGATTCAGTACAAAAGATCTGAGCAACACAGTAATGCAGATGCATTATCAAGGTTACCAATGAAACCAAGTGGGGATGTGGTGTCAAACCCTGTTTACAAAGTATCTTACCTTGAAGAGTTACCTATCACTGCGAGGGATGTAGCCAAAGAAACAGAAAAAGATCCTGTGTTAAAGGTGGTGAAACAGTTGGTGTTGACTGGCTGGCCTAAACACGTACAGGATGAATTACTGAAGCCATATTTTCAGAGACGTTTTGAGCTGACTGTTGAAGATGATTGTCTACTGTGGGGTTTACGAGTGGTGGTTCCCAAGAAATTAAGAGATCAGTTGATTTCTGAACTGCATGAACACCACTGGGGAATAGTAAAAATGAAATCACTAGCCAGAAGTTTATTCTGGTGGCCAGCAGTAGATGAGTGCATTGAACAGGAAGTCAGTGAGTGTACCATCTGTCAAAAGCAGCGTAGTATGCCTTGTACTGCACCAGTGCATAAATGGAAATGGGCTGCTAGCCCTTGGGAGAGAATCCATCTTGATTTTGCAGAGGACCACAAGCAGATGTTTCTGGTAGTCATGGATGCTTATGCTAGATGGCCAGAGATTATTCCGATGAACACTACTACATCAGTGAAAACCATTGAAACATTGAGACATTTGTTTGCTGCTTATGGGTTACCAAAAGAAGTTGTAACTGATAACGGTCCTCAGTTTGTTTCACAAGAGTTTGAGTCATTCCTAAAAAAAATGGAGTGCAGCACATCAAGTCACCAGCATACCATCCTGCCAGCAACGGATTAGCAGAGCGCTTAGTACAAAATCTTAAGAAGTCGCTAGCAAAGAATCGAGCCATAGGTGGTATGACACTGGAGCACTGTGTTGCAAAGTTTCTTTTAGGGTACCGAAACACACCCCACACAACTACAGGGAAAACTCATGCTGAGTTATTTCTAAAAAGACAGGTTCGAACAAGACTGTCACTGATCAGACCTCAGTTTTCTGAGAGAATGCAAAACCACACAGAACCATCTTTGTCACGTGTCAGAGTTTTCACAGTTGGTCAACCTGTATTGGTAAAAAAATTACAGGGGAGGGGAGAAGTGGTTAAATGGAATTGTGCGGGAGGTCCTGGGTCCTGTACCGTACAGTGTGGAAGTGAATGGGAAGTGTGTTAAAAGACATGTAAATCAGATTCTGGGTGTAAATGGAAATCCAGCTCACTTGACA
Source organism: Garcialebias charrua (assembly GCA_038048925.1). Taxonomy (NCBI): domain Eukaryota; kingdom Metazoa; phylum Chordata; class Actinopteri; order Cyprinodontiformes; family Rivulidae; genus Garcialebias; species Garcialebias charrua. Next base: position 6,070 of record JBBPBX010038987.1, read on the forward strand.
CAAACAGACACTTGTACAGGTACTGGAAATTTTTGGAATGATGAGGATCTTGATACAACCAAATGTGTGGATCAACAGATGGAAGAAAAAACTGTTGGGAATCAACCTATGGATGTGCCATCAACTTCAGTCGAAGGAAACACTCGTCCAGTCAGGAACCGACGACCTCCTGATAGACTGAATTTGAAACTGCAACTGTAAAAAAAAAAGATTAAAAAAAAATAAGAGTTTGTTTGTGTTTGAAAAAAAGAAGAAAAAAGTGTTTTTCTCGATTGGAGAAGTATTGATTTTACAAGGGAGGAGCTGTGGTGTTCCAGACACAGAAAAGATTGAACCTCTACATTAAGATTGTACACAATGCTGTGATGAATATGTTTTGGTGTGGAGGCTGTTATTGTGGTTGTAATAACATACCGCGCCAGGTGGGGGTGCGCTTGCTGGGTTCCAGTGGGGTTGAGTCCGACCCACAAAGAAGAGTGATGAGACGTTCACTGTCAGTTCGTGAATCTAAATAAATAGTTTGCCATGTGCTTCCTCCAGTTGTCTGCTTGAACATTATTTTATTATTCAACCTACTGTGTTAATACACAACAATTTAAAAGCGCCTTTCAGGACACCCAAGCACACTTAACAAACCAACACAGTGTAATACAGCGCAAACATTATCAGCGACAAATTGAAATATAAAATACATAAAGGATATAAAATGGAAGATAAAAATACATTTAGCAAAGTTAGTGATAAGCTAGTCTAAAGAGATGGGTTTTCAGGGCAGTCTTGAACAGAGAAAGGGAGGTGGTGTTTTGAAGGTTTGGCGGTAGAGCGTTCCAGAGGTGAGGGGCAGAGCAGGTGAAGGCCCTGCTCCCCATGGTGGAGAGGCGGGCAGAGGGTTCATGGAGATGTAGTGAAGAGGAGGATCTGAGAGAGCGTGATGGTGTGGTGGACCACTAGGGGGCTCTACTCACACCCAGTGGACCGAAGGCATTACAGGATGTTTTATTGTGAAAGGTCCTGAGGACCGGATGTGGTATTGGATATATAAGGCGGTGTTGGGTGCTTCCCGCCAGTTTAGTAGGAGTTGATTAAAAGTGAAGATCTACATCCCGTCTCCTGTGTCGTCTCTTCACCGCCTCCTACACTGGTGACCTTCGTGAATTGAATATGTCGACACCTGATACTTCAGCCAGCTCTCTTCAGCTGTCCGCGGTTGTGGAACCTCCACCGGCGGCCCCACTCGCTTTTGCGGTGGCCGTTAAAATCCCGGACTTCTGGCTGCACGCACCTCAGTCGTGGTTCGCCCACATCGAATCACAGTTTGCTCTTCGCGGGATATCTGCAGACGACACCAAATACCACCATGTGGTCGCTTCACTGGACCCATTGTCCACCCAGCGGGTAATGAGCCTGCTCGAGGACCCTCCTGCACAAGGAAAGTACGACGCCCTCAAACAGCTCCTTCTGCAGCGTTACACACTCTCAGACGCGGAGCGCGCTGAGAAACTTTTTTCCCTCTCCGATTTGGGCGATGGCACAGCTCTTGAGCTCATGGAAGGCATGTTGTCTTTGAGGGGATCAGCAGACTGTGAGTTTCTCTTCCTCCACCTCTTCCTCCGCCGGCTCCCGGCTCCAGTGTGCACCGCCCTGGCCAACTCCTCGTTTCTGCAGCAGAAGGATTACCGCTCGCTGGCCCGCGAAGCCGACCGCATCCTGCTGGCTGCGAGGACCTTCGCGGTCCAGGCGGCGGTCCCCGGATCTCCAGCAGCACCTCAGCTTCAAGCAACGCCCTCAGCGCCGGACGAGCCATCGGTCGTACCAGGCGTCGCTACCCGCAGGCGGGCAAGGGCCGCCTTTTGTTTCTACCACCAGCGTTTTGGCGCCAAAGCACGACGGTGCGTCCCACCGTGCAACCTCAAGCCGCAGGGAAACGAGAACGCCAGCGGCCGCTAGCAGTCGCGGCCATTGGCGACAAGGAAAGGCTGCTTTTCATTGAAGACTCGAGGTCAGGGAGGCGGTTCCTGGTGGACTCTGGTTCGCAGAAGAGCCTCGTTCCCCCGACTGGCTCAGACAGGTTGGCAGAAGGCTGCGGGCCCCAGCTAATCGCGGCTAACGGCTATCCCATCAAGACGTTTGGCGAAAGGTTGGTGACTGTTTGTTTCCATGAACGGGACTTCCAGTGGAACTTTGTGGTAGCTGCTAGCTCAGTCCCTATTTTAGGGGCAGATTTTCTTTGTGCTCACGGGCTCCTTGTTGATGTAGCTAACAGGCATTTGATCGACGCTGTGTCTTTTTCGTCACTGCCTTGTGAGACGCGAGGAGCTGGGCCTTTAATGCATGCTAACTTTTTAGCTTCGGGTAATGTGTTTCAGCGTTTATTGTCTGAATTCCCCTCGCTGACTGTTCCTGATTTTGCAAACACAAACACAAAACATGGGGTCGAACATTATATTCCCACAACGGGCCCCCCGGTGTTCGCACGTGCACGCCGCCTCGATGCTACTAAGCTAGCAATAGCACAGGAAGAGTTTGCTAACATGGAGCGTTTAGGCATCGTGCAGCGCTCAAACAGTCCGTGGGCCTCCCCCCTGCACATGGTGCCCAAAGCAGACGGCAAATGGCGTCCATGTGGGGATTTCCGCCGCCTTAATAACATCACAGAGAACGATCGTTATCCCATCCCCCACATCCAGGATTTTTCAGTGCACCTGGCTGGGACCTCCATTTTTTCTAAAGTAGATTTAGTACGGGGGTACCACCAGGTTCCTGTGCATGTGGAGGATGTCCCTAAGACCGCTGTTATCACGCCTTTCGGCCTGTTTGAGTTTTTGCGCATGCCTTTTGGTCTTAAAGGTGCAGCACAAACATTTCAGCGGTTGATGGATTCAGTCCTAAGGGGTCTGTCCTTCGTATTTGTGTACCTGGATGACGTCCTGGTGGCTAGCAGCTCGGCTGAGCAGCACATGTCCCACCTCCGTGAGGTTTTTCAGCGCCTGGCAGCACATGGCCTGATTGTAAATACAGCGAAATGCCAGTTTGGACTGCCAGTCATTGACTTTTTGGGCCACCGCATTTCTGCAAGTGGTGCTGTCCCATTACCAAACAAGGTGCAGGCGGTGTCCGATTTCCCACAGCCCCAGTCTGTTAAAGCGCTACAAGAATTTTTGGGAATGGTTAACTTCTATAACCGTTTCCTCCCCAGGGCAGCACAGCTGCTGCGTCCGCTCTATGGAGCGCTGAAAAAGAAAAAGCCCAACGACAGTGTTGACTGGACACCAGAACGCCTACAGGCATTTGGTGATGCTAAAGCTGCACTGGCCACTGCTGCCCTTTTGGCCCATCCATCCCCAGCGGCGCAAATAGCTTTAACAACCGACGCATCTGATGTTGCGGTGGGGGCTGTGTTAGAACAGCAGGTTTCCGGGGTTTGGCAGCCGCTTGCATTTTTCAGCCGTACGCTGCGGGACAACGAGCTTAAATACAGTGTTTTTGACAGAGAGTTGCTGGCGCTTTACCTGGCCACACGCCATTTCAGGTTTTTCCTGGAGGGCCGCCGGTTCACTGCATATGTTGACCACAAACCCTTGGTGTTTGCGATGTCAAAAATTTCTGACCCCTGGTCTGCTCGCCAGCAACGCCACCTCGCAGCGGTGTCTGAATTTACTACAGACATTCAGCATGTGGCTGGAAAATCCAACGTGGTGGCCGACTGTCTCTCCCGGGTGCTGATCTCTCCCGTATACGTTGGCATCGATTTTTCTGCTATGGCTGCGGACCAACGTAGCGACGCAGAAATACTCGAGCTCCAGTCCGGGCCCACGGGCCTCGAGTTGGAGGAACGGCAGGTGAATGACGGAGGTCCCCTCCTGCTCTGTGATGTTTCTACTGGCAGGCCCCGCCCCCTGGTTCCAGTTTCATGGCGACGCCGCGTTTTTGACTCCTTACATTCCCTTTCTCATCCAGGTGTTAGAGCCTCGGTGAAACTGGTCAGTTCAAAGTTTGTTTGGCCCGGTCTGCGTAAAGCAGTTAAGGAGTGGGCAGCAGCGTGTGTCCCATGCCAGCGCGCTAAGGTTAACAGGCACACCAAAGCACCTTTGGAACCCTTCTCCATCCCAGGTCGGCGGTTTGATCATGTGCACGTAGACCTGGTGGGCCCTCTGCCTCCATCACAAGGTTTTACTCATCTGCTGACTATGATAGACCGGACCACCAGGTGGCCTGAGGTGGTTCCTTTGACATCCATGACATCTGCAGTGGTGGCCCGGGCATTTTTGTCTACCTGGGTGGCGCGTTTTGGCCCCCCTTCAGACATTACATCAGACTGCAACAACTGGTCTACTCAGGTCCTCCAAAACCTCCAACAACTGGATCTGTTCTCTAGTTTTGTAGGAGGTGGTGAAGAGACGACACAGGAGACGGGATGTAGCTCTTCACTTTTAATCAACTCCTACTCAACTGGCGGGAAAACCACCCAACACCGCCTTATACTGTATGGCGGACTTATATGCGTGGACATCCACGCAGTTTGTTTCTGAACTTTGGTCTACCATGGCCAAGGGTCTGGGGACTAACGTTCACAGGACCACCGCTTACAACCCCCAAGCTAATGGTTTGTGTGAACGGTTTCACAGATCATTGAAAGCTGCACTGCGTGCTGCATTGACCGGTGACAACTGGATTGACCGTCTTCCCTGGGTTTTGTTGGGTTTACGTACCGCAACCAAAGAGGACCTGAGCTCTTCCCCGGCTGAACTGGTTTTCGGTCAACCTGTGCGCGTCCCCGGTGAGTTTTTACCTGAGGTACCCTCACCACAGTTTGCTCCACCGTTGCTCCACCGTTGCTCCATTTTTCACCTCAGGAGGCCCCTTTTCGGTTAGCTGCGGCCTGCAGCCTTCTGCTAACCTGTCGGAGCCGGTCGGGGGAACGAGGCTCTTCTGCGAGCCGGAGTCCACCAGGAACCGCATCCCCGACCTCGAGTCTTCGATGAAAAGCAGCCTTTCCTTGTCGCCAACGGCCGCGACTGCTAGCGGGCGCTGGCGTACTCGTTTCCCTGCGGCTTGAAACTGCACGGTGGGACACACCGTCGTGCTTTGGCGCCAAAACGCTGGTGGAAGAAACAAAAGGCAGCTCCTGACCGCCTGCGGGCGACTCCTGCTACGACCACTGGCTCGTCCGGCGCTGAGGGCGATGCTTGAAGCTCGGGCGCCGCTGGAGATCCGGGGACCGCCGCTTGGACCGCGAACGTCCTCGCAGCCAGCAGGATGCGGTCGGCTTCGCGGGCCAGCGAGCGGTAATCCTTCTGCTGCAGAAACGGGGAGTTGGCCAGGGCTGTGCGCACTGGAGCCGGAAGCCGGCGGAGGAAGAGGTGGAGAAAAAGAAACTCACAGTCTGTTGATCCTCTCAAAGACAACATGCCTTCCATGAGCTCGAGAGCTGTGCCGTCGCCCAAATCAGAGAGGGAAAACAGTTTCTCGGCGCGCTCCGCGTCTGAGAGCGTGTAACGCTGCAGAAGGAGCTCCTTGAGGGCGTCGTATTTTCCCTGTGCAGGAGGGTCTTCGAGCAGGCTCATTACCCGCTGGGTGGACAATGGGTCCAGTGAAGCGACCACATGGTGGTATTTGGTGTCGTCTGCAGAGATCCCGCGAAGAGCGAACTGTGATTCGACGTGGGCGAACCACGACCGAGGTGCGTGCAGCCAGAAGTCCGGGATTTTAACGGCCACCGCAAAAGCGAGCGGGGCCGCCGGTGGGGGTTCCACCGCGGACAGCTGAGGAGAGCTGGCTGGACCTTCAGATGTCGTCATATTCAGTTCACGTAGGTCACCAGTGTAGGAGGTGGTGAAGAGACGACACAGGAGACGGGATGTAGTTCTTCACTTTTAATCAACTCCTACTCAACTGGCGGGAAAACCACCCAACACCGCCTTATATACCAACACAACATCCGGTCCTCTGGACCTTTCACAATAAAAGCATCCTGTAACACATTCGGTCCACTGGGTGTGAGTAGAGCCCCCTAGTGGTCCACCACAACGTGACATTTTGCACTCCCGGTCGCCATATTGGGTGGAGACCGGTTCATTTAAACAGAGGAAGTCCATGCCTTAGCTGCTACCTCGTAAGGATCAATGTTGTTAATTGAAGCTAACTTCACCATGTAACGTTCTCTGGCTTCAAGGTTGAGTTTCTCTCAAGGCTTCTGCTCATTTTTATATTTAGTTTGCATTTTGCTGATGTTATTGTTCTGTATCGCACTGTGTTTAACATGGACTTCCTCTGTTTAAATGAACCGGTATCCCATAGATATCATATATAGAACACTAGATACCGCATGGCCCGCTCTCGCCTATTGGAGCTGACGAGATTTCAGGCAGCCATCTTGAAGGCGTCCACCGCTCCACTCAGCCTTATATATTTGGCTGGCACAATATGGTATCAGCGCATTTAATCAATCATAACACGCTGAATAGTAATGCTATTGTCACATATTTAAATTTTAGGCATACAGCTATTAAAACTGCATGTATAGGAACGTATAGCAGTGGTAGAATTTCCTTAAACAATAAACAATAAACAAACAAACAATAAACAATAGAAAACAAAAGAGAGAAAAAAACAAAAAATTTTTTTTTTTTTTAACAAAGTATCAAAAAACTAGCAAAACATTATAAGGTAGACGTATAAAATCAAAGACAGGAACAAATCTGCATTGGTTTTTGCCAGGATTCCAACAGATTCTGAAAACCATTTAGAGAAGTCAAGGTCGAGAGCTTCAGATCTTTTTGTAAGATATTCCATGAAGCAGGAGCGGAGTAGGAGAAGGCCCTTTTTCCAAGTTCAGTCCTCACTGACGGAACACTGCAGGTAATCATGTCCTGAGAGCGCACACTGTAGCTGCACTCACGCAAAGACATGTAGGAGGAGATGTATGAGGGCAGCAGACCAAGAAGTGATTTAAAGATGAAAATGTACCAGTGGAAGAGTCTGCGTGAGGTTAATGATGTCCAGTTAACCAGTGAATACAGGGTGCAGTGGTGGGTACGATAATCACAACCAGTTATGAATCTTAGTGCACCATGATAGACAACATCCAACATCCGCAGGGTGCTTGTAGGAGCATTCATGTAGAGAATGTCACCGTAATCAATGGAGGGAAGGAAAGTCACAGATACAAGGCGTTTCCTGACATTCAGTGATAGACATGATCTGTTTCTGAAAAAGAAACCCAGTTTAACTTTCTCGAGACAAATGGGGGTAGCAGTACTAATACTGTCTTCACAATATTAGACACAATTAGATCCTCACGGTAGATATATAATATTAAATTTATCCATACTCGGTCAAAAATATTGTATTGTATATGGGCCAAATGTGGATGACGTCGTTTTTTTCATGATCTCTTTTCTATTCTATCAAATCACATGGACTGCACAATGGTAATGGGAGGTCACGGGTTTAGATGATAAAATGGACAGGCTAAATGCAGTAGGAGCTCAACGAGGCTGGCAATCCATAAATATAATTAAAGTACATGAGTGTACAGTTTTTATGAATGCCTCCCGCTACATTTGATGTTTGTGTGACAACACTGTCAGCGGACCGTCTCAAGTGGCCACGTGACCACGATGCCGCAGATGCTCGTTGAAAGACAGCTGCTCCCGATTGGTCCAACAAACAGCAGTGGGCCGACCAGAATCATTCAACAGCTCTGATTGGTCAGTGATCTTGCAACGCAGTTTCTGATTGGTGAATAGACGCAAAGAGCTTCCTTATCGTTCTTCCGGTTTACATGTTGGAAAAAAAAGAAAAGACGAATGGAAAAAATTGTAATCCACGGAACGACCATTTCCTAGTTATTTAGCGAAACGGTAATGTCTGCACACATACAGAGACATGTATGTTTGTTTGTTTAGTCGTGAGAAGTTTGCGCAGTTATGTTCCTCAGAAAGTTGAGAAGTCGGATTGAAATGAAGGCGGCAGCAGGTTATCGACGTTAGCTCTTTGCTAGCACAGATAGCTTGCTAACACCAGGGTAGCCTTTTAGATTTAAGCCCACAAAACCAAAATTATAGATCACGGGGAATATTTTTTCATATTGCCGAGATCGCGTTTTGTAACTTAGGTGCGGGCAGTCTAAAAAACACTTTATACCAGTAAGAACTTATTTAAAAGCACATCTGATTGTTTTAGCATGTTGCTCCAACACACCATGGCATATATGCACGAGATGTGTTTTTTACACGTTAATGTACAGTATTTATTTTACTAACTATTCGCTTGTTGTCCTAGTAGGATGATATTTCGCAGATGTGCATTAGCTTGTGTCCCTCGGTCTCTGCACACAAACACAATGTGGTCTTCATACGTGTTCATCCACTCTTAACCCCAGTGAGGGAGTTTCAGCATTATCTGACACCGGACTAAAGGTTATTTTCTCTGTTTTGGGTCAGAAGTAGTAAAATGAGCTCTCAGCAGTTCCCCCGACACGGGCTGCCTGCTTCCAGCGGGGGGGCATCTCAGCTTCCAGCCCCCACAAACCTGCCTGTCAGCCAGCCGTCAAATGCTCCAGGTAACTCATCCCCACTGTGCTCACTCACATGATGCTGGATAGACATGATGGACATGATAGTTAGTGTTGAATCCTGTTTTTCTTTAGCTAGTGGAAATGGAGACAGCAGTCAGGATGCTGATCATGCTCAGCAGGACCACCCACCTTCCACGGGTGGGGTTACTCTGGCTTTCAGAGATGACAAGCAGGAGACCATGGTGGTCAGACCTTACCCACAAGTCCAGACACACGGTCAGCTACAAACTGCTCCTCAAACCGTGTCCATCCAACCAGGAACTCCTGTGCCTGTCCCAGCCCCGACTGTCCACCTCCCACAGGGCCAGCCTGCTGTCCTCACCGAGGGACAAATGAAGGTGATCAAAACTTTTCTGTTACAGTTTTAGAAGTTGTGCATTTGCATTTTTAGCCTAAACTTTTGCTTTACACTTTTAAATTCATCTGCTGACGGAAATAAAATTCTTTGCAATTTGAATAATGATCTTTTAAGAACTACACTATATGGAAAACTATGCAATTTTATTTGAGTATTTTCCAGGTCTGGATTAAAAAAATAGTAAAAAATAAAATGGAGTATGGAAAGACATGGGGGTCATTCTATAATTGGAGAAACATTTTGTCACTTCAAGAAACAACAAAAAAAAACTAATAATTTCTCAAATTTACTCTACCTTGGTAACAGTTTGACGGTAAAAGAATTGACAATTTCAAATGTTTTTGTTAAAAACTCCACTTGCTAGCATAAATGCTAAAAGCGCACGTCACCAATGAAATTATGGTTTGAAAAGGTCTAAATAGAAATATTTTTATAAAAAAATCAGTAGTGTCTTCCTAGTGATATTAGAGTAACAAGATTGACATAAAAAACGATAACTCTTGGTATTGACGCTTTTCATATTGAAATAATTTCTCAGAGGAGGCAGGAGGGTAGTCATACCTCTTGAGTGCTTAAGATCTTGTCAGCAAAAGGAAGTGATGTCATTTCATGCAACTTTTATAGCTGTGGAATGTCATTCCTAAAATTTATAGGGACAGAACCTTGTGGTAACAGAGTTGACAAAATATTATCGGACACATATTTTTTAGAAGAAAAAAAGTCTTTTTAATTAATTTACTGCAATATTGTTGTATAATTGACTATTTCAGCAGGCTGGAAAAATAATATTTTATAGTTTCCAAAAAAAAAAACCTGAAAAACCTGTTTTTCCATCATTTTCAAAAATGGGAAGGAAAAGCCATGACCAACTCGGACAACAAGTAGTTATGTTTATGGAACTATATAAAACATGTTTAAATGTAATTATATTAATGTTATGAACAGTGACATTTGTGATCAATACAAATAATCAAGAAATTTTTAAGATAAAAAAAAATGAACATTTCAACAAAGCAGGCCAAAAATAATGACTCTGGACATCAAATGTATCTCCAATTATAAAA
>JBBPBX010038987.1:19555-30118 GCA_038048925.1 Garcialebias charrua
AGTTTTCTGCCTCCCTGGCACGATAAAGTTTATCATGACTGGAAGGAAAAGGGGCTGGTGTTAATTAAGGACATGTATATTGATAACAAATTTGCATCATTCAGTTTACTAAAAGAAAAATATAATTTGCCCCACTCACACTTCTTCCGTTATTTGCAGGCCAGGCATTATATAAAGTCATCTATCCAAAACTATGACATTCTTGCGCTTGAGCATGGCATATTTGAGATCATTACGAGCCCTCCTGATTCACTACATCTTATTACAAAAATAATGCATCTATTTGGGGACTGCAACGTGGCATGTACCACAAAAATAAGGGAGGCCTGGGGAAAAGAGCTAGGGATAACAATCCCTGAATCATGGTGGAATAGATGCCTTTCAAAAATCAGTTCTTGTTCGATAAACAGCAGACATCAGCTAATTCAGTTTAAAATCACATATCGATTACACTACTCAAAGGTCAGGTTACACAAGATATACCCCTCTGTTTCCCCAATATGTGACAGGTGTAACATATCTGAGGGCACATTGTCTCATGCCTTTTGGTCCTGTCCGTCCTTAACCGGTTTATGGTCAAAAATATTTGATTGGTACTCTAAGGCATATAGTGTTCTTTTGCAACCTGAACCAGGACTTATAATCTTCGGATGCCCCCGGGTGCCGGGGACCATACCCGCTGTAATGCGACAACCACTGGAACTGGGACTCATTGTTGCTAAGAGACTAATCTTAATAAACTGGAAATCTTCAGTTCCTCCGTCATTCCATCAGTGGATTACGGACATGATGTCAGTGATACAGTTGGAAAGACTTCGGATAGGTGCGACAGACACTTTCCTGCGCTACTGGAATCCCTTCCTGGATCAGTTTTTGACGACCAGACTAAACTGACTAATCTTTTTCATGGTCTCTCCCACCAGCCGCCCTTTAATGTGTTTATGTATATGCTCATGAATATGTGTAGTGCGTGTGTACACCATGTGTTAATTGTAATGTTTCATATTTTGGTTTGTGCATCTGGGTTCTGTTTGTGTGTCTGTATATATGTATGTTCTTAATTTTGAAAACTTAAAATAAAAAAAAAAAAAAAAAAAGATTAGTTGCATTATTTATTTTTCAGGGCAGGCTACAGTGTACTCCGACTGCAGCCTTGAGTCCAGGTGCCGTCTGGGTCCAAATCGCCGAATCATGTGAGGTTTCATTCAATCCGAGCTACAGGTCCCCGTCTGCCCCCTGATGTAGCCCGGTCGGCTGTAAACGAGTCCCAAACCGCACTGCAGGTCCGCGGCTGTCCACCACTGTTCCCATCGTGCGATTCAGCTCGAACAACAGCTGGTTCATTGAGGTCACAGCCCGGATCAAAGAATCTTGTTGAGCAGGAAGTTTCGCCAGCGCGTTGATCGCCGCGGTAGTCTTCCTCAGCTTCCAGTAGCAGAACCCTCCGCCTAAGCCAAAAAGCAGAGCACCTGCTACCATAATTCCAATTATCCACAGATCTTCCACGTCCTCGACTGAAAGAACGGTCAGACACATTAACTTCCACTCGCCCCACGAGTCCATAATGTAGCCAACCGCATGCGTGTCGAGGGGGCACGCCGGTTCTCCTGGTCCGGAGCGCTTCGTGGAAAAAATTTATCGATAGAGGAGACAGCCCACGCAATTAAATCCATTTCCAAATTGCTTCGAGTGAGCACTGAAGAGTTGCAGATGAGACAAAAATGCAAAAGCAGAGAGGAGGAAAACTTTAGGGCAGGAGAGGAACAGAAAGAGAAGCGACCTGCTTCGCCAAGAGCCGGAAGTATAAATCCAGCTGATCGTGCATTTATTAAGGAAAAGTTAAGCTCAGAAACACTTTTACTATAATGTCAGCCAACAAATATTTTTTAAGTTGTTTATATTGTTAAATGTTAAAGAAATGAAGCGTATCCGCTCGCTACGTGTGCACACTTCGCAGCACGCGAAATAGCAAAACTATTTTTTTAAATTCAGCTTATTTGACAATTACGTGCATTTATTAAGGAAAAGTTCAGCTCAGAAACATCTTTGCTATAATTTTCAGCAAACAAATAATTGTTTTTACCATGTTAATCTTGTTAAAGTCCTTCCGTGCTTGCTCCTGTGGCCGCAATTTACAGCCAATCCATTTTGGGCTAAACACGGCTCACATTTCCGGGTTGTCTGACGCGTAATAGATGGGACTTATGGGGCGAAGCGACATACTTATGGATTTTTCCATTTTATTGGACATATTGGACTAAAGCGACTTATGGGGGGAGCGACTTAAAGGCCGGAAAATATGGTAAAAGAATGGTTGCTAAAAGCTAAAAGTGCCATAAAAAGACAAAACCAGTGTGATTTGCAGAAGATTTAAAGAGAACAAGCAAATTTAAACAATCTGTATGCATTTTTATGAGGGAAATATTTGTTTTAAAAAGTAAAAAGATAAAAATTTAAGTAGGGAAGTCACAAAAATCCTAATTCGGAGCACCCATTTCTTGATTTAGCTTAGCGTTTTGCTGAAGGAATGATTAAAACAGCACAAAGTATGCAGAACAATTTACTGTCCATAAAACATACAGAAAAAAAAAAATCAGGAAAACAAAAGTGTAAATGCCAAATCAGCTTTCACACAATGAGCCAAGTCTCAGAAGTTTTAGTGTGCAGCTGTCCCCGTGGGCATATTTCTGACGATTAGCTTTCAGCTCATCCACCTGGTTCGGCCACTTTTCTGTGTGGCCTCTGTGCTTCTCACCCAGGTGTCAGAGGCAGTACACTTTGTGTTCTGTTCAGTCGACCCTTCAGCTGCATCCCTTTAAGTCCTCTTTCACCCACATTTCATACTGAGATGAGACCCCTTAGAGCACCCCCTCCTCCTCACAACCCACCAACACTGAGCAGCGTTGAGTGCAGAACAAGAGCAATCCTCATCGTTAAGTTCCAGCTTGGATTAGGCCTACTTCTTTTTATGGCCTCTTTGTAAAAGAATAAAGGGTGTTCTGGCTCTTTAAACAAGTTCAAAAGCATGACGTGCTTCGGTGTGGCTTCTGTTGTGGTTAGATTGTGAAAGGTGAGAAAGCCCTGAAATACTTTTCTCTGCACACAGTCATCTTGAGAAGTCACCGTGTGCATGCAATGTTTGTTTTTATTAATAAACAAATACCTGTAGAAATACACACTTTAAATAAAGGATCATTTGTCTTTGTGAAGACAAGTTTGTTTGAGTTACACAGGTTTATTCACTTCACGTTACAACAAAATACTGTATTCTCTCTTCAATGCTCTATAGACTGATAGTTAAGTCTTCTAGTGCAAGTGCAGTTTCACTTAATGTGCAATGTTTTAATAAAAAACGCAGTGAATTCCTGTTTTATTGTGCCATCTGCTGGTAAACTATATCTCTTGCATATTAATTTGAATTCATATCCACAGGGCATTCTTCAGTGCACCCAGCTGCTTTTACACAGGGCTCCATGCAGACAGACAGACGGACGGACGGACGGACGGACGGACGGACGGAAAGACAGACAGACAGACAGACAGACAGACAGACAGACAGACAGACAGACAGACAGACAGATAGACAGAAAGATAGATAGATAGATAGATAGATAGATAGATAGATAGATAGATAGATAGATAGATAGATAGATAGATAGATAGATAGATAGATAGATAGATAGATAGATAGATAGATAGATAGATAGATAGATAGATAGATAGATAGATAGATAGACAGACAGATTATATATTTTATTACAGACTCTGAGTCCAATTTACATAAGAGATAACGAATATAATAAAAATAAAAAAGTACAATAGATTTTAGTGGTATTTGAACTCTTTATGCAGAGATGACATACTTATGTCAAAACAACTTTACATTAAAAAAAATTTCTTACCAGTTAGCATTTAAAAGTCTGTGCATTTTCATGTTCCCACGTTTCAATAGCTCTTCTTTGCTTTCTTGCTTGCTTTCTTCTTTGAGAATGAACTTTCTTCTCTTCTTTCACCATTTAGATTAGCTCTTTTGCTCCTGAATTCACCTCTTGCTGCTGGCTCAAAACTCGTACTTTTTGGCGTATAAGTCGCTGTTTTTTTTACTAGTTTGCATGTCCTGCGACTTATACGGCGAAGTGACATATTTATGGATTTTTTTCCCATATGTTTAGACCAATTTTTGGCTCAGATGTGACCGTTTTTCATGTTTGCAAATAATGGTGCAGTACCACTCTTTTTCCAGAGAGTCCACCGACCGTTTCCAGCCCATGTGTCCGAAAAAAGCCTCCTCTGCTCGGACTGACTCTGTCGCTGCCCGGCCTCCTGCTCTGAACTGCTCTGTTTGTTAGCTGTTTGTTAGCAAGATAAGTCAAGAACCACAGGACAGATTTTTATAAAACTTACAGAATGTAATCACTGTATGGACATTTACAACTGACTAGCTTTATGAGATGTTTGAGATAAAAAAAATTGTTCTTTTAGCTTTGTTGTTAGCAGTTAGCTACCGTAAACAGATACCTACTATTTAGATAAATAGCTCATAAACCACGCGGCGGATATTTTTTCTGCTCCCAGAGTGTAATTATATGGGTTTAATTTACAAACTGTTGCCCTGTATGAAACATTTGAGATAAAATCCGATTTTTTATTCGTTGTTTTAGACGGAATCATCTCGTGTTAGCTTTCATTTTATTTCCGTTTATAATGTTATAAATAGCTCATAAACCACTCGGCGGATATTTTTTCTGCTTACAGAGTGTAATTATATGGCTTTAATTTACAAACTGTTGCCCTGTATGAAACATTTGAGATAAAATTCGAATTTTTATTCGTTGTTTTAGATGGAATTGTCTCGTGCTAGCTTTCGTTTTATTTCTGTTTATATTGTTATAAATAGCTCATAAACCACTCGGCAGATATTTTTTTTAGCTTACAGAGTGTAATTATATGGGTTTCATTTACAAACTGTTGACTTGTATAAGACATTTGAGATAAAATTCGATTTATTTATAATTTATTTTTGTAGCGCACGCAACTGTTTGGAAGACGTCAAACCGAAACAATTTTTAAATCCAGCAGATTTGACAATTTCGTGAATAGCCTATATGCCACGGGGGGCGTGACGTACTTCCGGCAAAATGCAACACCTACCCGCCACTTCCGGTTCCCATCCACCTCCGTTGTTGCTAGCGTTAGCTCCTAGTAGCAAACCATGACAACGAGCCGAAACGGGAAGCGGCCGCGCGCTACCGGCACTACACGTGAGTACCGTTGTGTCCGCCCACCGGTGGGAACAGCTGTTCCGCGGGGGGGTTTCGGCGAACATTTATCGCGGCTATCCGTAGGGGGAACGTCGCCATGATTTTATATGGTTTTATATGTGTATAGAGTTGTTATTGGTGTGTATGCTGATGTTTTATTAATTGTATTTAGTCACTTATGTTCGTGTCTTTCCCGCTAACCGGAAGTGCGCCGACTGTGTAATGACTGCGGAGGTGCTGGAACGGAAGTCCGTGGCATATAGGCTATTGATTAAGGAACGGTTAAGCTCAGGAACCCTTGTGCTATAATGTCAGCTATAATTTTTAGCAAACAAATAATTGTTTTCACCGTGTTAATCTTGTAAAGTCCTTCCGTGCTCGCTCGCTTCTGTGGCTGCCATTTTTAGCAGGGCAAATGAGGCGCTGACGCGTCGCGTAGCGGTGACGCATAATAGAAGCGACTTATAGGGCGAAGCGACATATTTATGGATTTTTCCAAATTATTGCCAATAATTGGACAAAGCGACTTAGACGGCGAAGCGACTTATACGGCAAAAAGTACGGTATATGGCTGTGGACCTTCAGTATTGAACCTGTGTCCGATCTCATTTTCAGGATCTGTCGCCTCCTCTTGGTGCGATGCCATATCTTTTCTAAGCTAAAGCACGAACGTTCCCCTCCTGTGATGTCACTTCCGGTTTACCGCTGAGGGCGCTATTTTTAGACAGAGTAGCGAGGGAAGACAAAAAAAGGTAGTAGTAGCACATTTTATTTTGAAATATGATCCGTATTTTTGATGAAAATTATAGTTTTAGACATGTTAGATTGAAATGTGTTTAAAGTGAAAGACGCCCTTTAAATACCTCTGCATAAAGCTTTCACACAGATTTTCTGGGACTGGTTCATGTAAAAGTTTCCAGAACATATCAGTCCAACAACCTGAATGATTGATGCTCATCTCACAGTCATTCCCATATGATAACCTGCAGAGGCGTGTAAACCTGGAAGAGTCAGACACACTTAGCTCCATAAAGCCACCATTTTTAGTGCCTATTTACAAAAACAACATTCCTAAAAATTGTTTAACTGGGCATTAGATTTAATGCAACAATGATAAACCCAAATATGAACCAGGTATTTTTTTATGTATTTGCAATAGGCTATTTAACATTATTTATTTTTTTGAAACTTTACACCACGGTTTTTACCACCCAGATTGGACATAATATTTTTATTTATAAAACGGTATATTGTTTACGTATGGTTAAAATGGTATCAGCAGTTACAAGTTAAAGATCAAAAATCTTTCCAAAAAAACCACCTGTTAAATAAATAAAACTTTGAAGAAATGCATCACCCATTGGCTCGTATGCCAAGGTTTTAAAGCTTTCATTTCACACAGCTTGTTAGTTAAAGTATATGACAGGAACAGCTTCCAGCTACAAGCACATCAAATTTGACCACTTTATCTGTAAAAATGATAGAATTATAACGCATGTGTTTACAAAGGTTGATAAGCAGTCAATCAACCCAAAATTTAATCAGTTGTAAATGTGCACGCATTCAATGATTACCGGTACTTTTTGCAGGTTTCATTCAGATCAGCTTGTTGAGATATTTTGCTAACAGACTAACAAAAGTATTTGACAGAAATGTTGCACGTGTAGCGTTTAAAGTACGACGGTATGCTACCGCCACGACAAATATTAGCTTATTATCTGTGTTTGACTTCATACATTTTAATGTTTTTTGGTTTAAAAGAAACAAACAAAAAACAATGCTGGATTTGTAAATTGTAAAGTTGAATAAAAAAAAAAGGTTTGCCGCTGAAATTTTCTTTAAATGTGAACTCATATTTCCCACGTTTTTCTCCAGTCATTGAATGCATCATTTTTGGTGTCCGGTCAGCTGCCTGAAAAAAAAAAATTTTTTTTACTGGAAACGTTCCAACCAACGGTACATCTCGTGCCCTTCGGTGCCGAACCTACTTTTCATTTGTCAAGTTCTCCAGAGCGTTTGTTGAGTTTTAATTCGTGTTACCGGCTAAATTCCTTCAGCAATCTTATCTTTGTTGGGTGATTTTAGATGCCAACTGCGGTTATGGAGTGCCGTGTGCTGTCCATTCAGAGTCACGTTGTCAGGGGATACGTGGGGAACAAGTCGGCAACATTTCCCCTGCAGGTGAGTACATCCTGTCGTCTTCTGGTCGCTGCTGCTCAGCGGCTCAGGTCTGTCCAGTAAAGACGGAGACAAACGGTGAGAAGTTCGTCTTTGAACGCCACTTCCTATTTTTCTAAATGATTGGTTTCGCTTGTTACATCACCAACTACTGTAATTTCTGCTGTGACTGAACAAACAGGCCATTCATTCTCATTGTACAGTTCAACCAGCAGATTTAATAACTAAATCCAAAACAAATCTGCTTTACACTAATGACATGTTACAGGCAGCACTGTGTGGATGCTTTCATCACTGGCTGTTTGCACATGTGAAGGCATTTCAAAGTTTAGGTGCTGAAATGTTTTTATTTACAATTTTAAAATGTGTCTAAGGGCTGATCAACCGGTGGCCCGCGGGCCAGACTTCAATCCGGCCCACCAATGACTTCTAAAAAAATAAAAAATATATATATGTACAGGTAGTCCTCGACTTACGACGGAGATCCGTTCCTACGCGGCATTGTAAACCGAATTTCGACGTAAGTCGGAACATACGTACATACTGCACCTTATACATACAGTCAGCGCTGGACTGGCAATCGGGCGTACCGGGCATTTGCCCGGTGGGCCGGCCAGCCCGTCGGTGATTTTTGGGCCGGTCCTGTCACTCATGAACCAAAAAAATATTTTTTTGTGAATCGCGACGGCCGATTGGTTGATTTTCTTGAACGACATCGATTTAATCCAATGAGATCTCTCAGCACTCTTTGGCGGGCGGGGCGGCCCGACCAGATCAGCCCCTCCCCTTTAGACCAATCAATCAGCCATAGCAGCAGCAGCCACAGGTGGTCCCGACAGCGGGGGTCTGCCGGTGGATGATGAGGCCGCGGCAGCCGCAGATGCGAGCGTGGGAACTCACACGGTCCCGCACGGTCCCATGCCCGCGTATGATGGACCCTGGCCGGCCCGCCCTGTGGCCCGTGCTCCGAGCAGTAGCGGAACCAATGCTCATGGCACATACCGATACCAGCCTTGTTTACGTATCGATCCAACCCATGATGCACGTTGGCTTCAAACTATGGGATGGATTTCCTGAACGGAGGCGTGTCTCATGAACCCAGAGTAACAAGACCCGCCTCACATTCAGGAAATCCAGTTCATAGTTTGCAGGCAGCTACAAGCGTGAGGGGCTGACTGAGTACTCTGTTGGGTTTGTTTTGGCATCGTTTTGAAAGAGCGGGTCGTTTGTTTATGGATTGTTTTCATGGAGCTGGTCACGTTATGGATTGTTTACATGGAGCTGGTCACGTTATGGATTGTTTACATGGAGCTGGTCACGTTATGGATTGTTTACATGCTGGACGCTTGTTTCTGTCGCAAGATCGGACAACACTGGTGAGTACTGTAGCATCTTAGCTAGCAGCTAGCCGACTTTTCATCGTAACATGTGCGTTGTGTGGAAATATTACACTCAACACCGCAAGACAACAACGTTCAATGTTTGCAGAGCTATATGAACACATCTGCGTCACATTAAACCGCGGTCAAGTTAGTTTTACGCCGGCCGGACATTCCATCGAGCTCAGGGCTTCAGCCAGCGGTGTGTTTTTCTTTTTCATCCCGGGATGGGCGCTCGATTACGGCAGCTGTTTCAGCTTCCGCCTGGAGCTCCGTGGCTTTGCATCATATCATAATACAGCTACAATATAAAGCATGTAAAACACTAAAAACAGGAACATGTCTGTGTTGGTTTATGCCAAGAACTTAGCAGATGTAAAGCTATTTAATATTTTATTTAATTTATTTATTCATTCATTTACAAGAGACAAAATAAAACATTCATCAAAAATAAAACATTGAATGAAAAGAGTGCAGAAAGAAGAAAAAAATCTTATATCACCCCATTATTTAAAAGAATATATAAAATAACTTTAAATAACTTTAAACAAACAATCACTTAACTCCATATCTGTAAAATTAACTGAATTATAACCATTTTTGAGTTTGGCTTATTTCAATTGCCTGCTGCAGCCATCTTCAATTCAAATATATCCAAAAGTTAATCAGCAGTAAAGAAACATCTGTTTATTATTTCTTGAAAGATTTTTCAAAATCTGTCCAGAGGGTCATGAGATATTTTGCTAACAGACCAACACCATGGATGTACTTTAAAAGTCAACCAGTCGTAGAGAGCCATTCAGTGATTATTTCTTGAAAGTTTAATCAAAATCTGTTCAGTTGTTCATAAGATATTTTGCTAACAGACAGATGCAGAATACAAACATAATTTGATGATTTCTGGCAAACCGATCAACAAATGAGTCACTCATTTGTTGATCGGTTTGCCAGAAATCATGATGCCAGAAATCATGAAATTCTACGATTTTGTATTAATCAAAATCGCAGAATACAGTTGCTGTATATAATTTGTATGTATATACAAATATATACATACAAATTATATAATTTATATATATGTATATAATTTTGGACTGAGAAACTGAACCAAGACTTCATCTAACAGTTAAGTAAGATTTCGAATCTGTCTTTGTTGAAGTTCATCTCGGAGAAAAAGACAGATTCGAAATCTTACTTGACTCTTATTTTTTAAAGCAGTGATTATCCATTGTAACCAAAGAAAATAGTTTAAAAAATCAAATGAGAAAAATACAAATCATTTTACACAGTATTTGTATTGACTGAATAAAATATATTAATAAGCAAATAAAATGATAATGAAAATAACTGTTAGGTGAAGTCTTGGTTCAGTTTCTCAGTCCAAAATTATATACAGGTAACAACGTTCATCTGATGAACGTGCCCCTCTGACAAAACCTCTGGCCCCAGCTTGGCCCCACCAGTACAACTGGTCTAGAACCGCCACTGTCAACTTCAGGTAAGAAGTGATGAAAATACACATGACTCTGAGTCTAATACAGGGACAGGGTGACCAGCTGGGCTGGGTGGGAGACTGGGAGTCTGAGAGAAGGCGAATAAAAGGCAGAGGATGCGCAGCACCGGGTCCTGCTCGCCGCCGCCTACACTATGACGAAAAATAAATAAACACACAGCACAAGAAAATGTATTTGATTTATTCGTATGCTTAATAAAAAAAAAACGACAATGCTTTGCATACAGCAAAA